>QRFJ01004196.1:26018-99230 GCA_006176705.1 Cocos nucifera | reverse complement strand
GGACGAAAAGACTGAATTACCCTTGTGAGCCCGCGATAATTTCTGTAGACCCTTAAGGGGTCTAGGTCCACCACGTGGCAATCTCTGATTCGCCGGAATTTGCTGAGCTGGCGGTCCACGCCTGGATCGTGGACCGGCTGATGGCTTCAACGGCTGAGTCAGCTTGATGGCTCGGCTTGGCTTGGTGGCTCGCTTGCGGAGCCGACTGAGCCGTTTTCTTTTATTAAATTTTTATTTATTTTATCTTTTTAAAAATTCATATCTTTTTCATTTTAGCTCCGTTTTACTTGAAATTTATTTCGTTGTGATCAGAAAAATGAGCTCTTTCTATTGATAATAAAATTTTATTTTTTAATTTTTATTAATTTTTATTATTTTTTAATTAATTTTTTAATTAATAAAAATATGAATTTTTCAAAAATTATATATAAATTGATTATTAATTATTAAAAATTAATATAAATTAATTGATAAATTAATACTTTTATTGGTGAATTTATTATACTTATCACTCATCCGATTTTTACTCCCAAGATCATCCCTTCCTCCATGACTTTTGAAGAACTATCTTTGGTTCGAATTCAATATGGGGTACCTCCTGAATATGACCTAGAACTTCCTAAGTCAAGTGTTCGAGCCTGCACCCCTCCCCTAGGCCACTTCTACTTGTACCTGGAAGCCTTCCGCATTAGACTACAACTTTCACCTCCTTCCTTTGTAGTTGCTCTCTTTCATTTTCTAAATATTTCATTAGCCTCCATGGTCCTGAACTTCTTTAGGATTACCATAGGATTTCTTTCTCTTTGTATTACTATTGGAGTTCATCCTACCATCTCTTTCTTCCAAAATTACTACACCTTCAAGCGCCATCCCATTGCCAAGGACTGATGGTATCTTTCCTCCTAGTTTAGCAAGAAGGAACTACTGAAAGGTGCTCTCTCCTCCATTCACAACTAGAAGGAGAAGTTCTTTTATGTTTCCTATTTGACTCTAGAGTTAGGACATTCACCTTGGGGACATCTGAGAGACTCAGCCCGTCGAGCTCCATGGCTAGAAAAAGAGGACCTGGACTCAGTTGCCCAACTTAGGAATTACTGAGCTACTCTCATACCTGAGTTGATAAAGGATCAAACCTTGTTCAATCTCGGCATAAGTCTCTTTAATCCAGTAGGTATACCTCTGAGCTACATTAATTGCTTTCCTATCTTATTCTAACTTTAAATTTTTTGTTACTATAGAGATGGATTCGGATGAGCTTCAACGACTTTGCAAGGGGCTTCGAGCCCATAAGAAGAAGGGTGCTACAATTGGTGAGCCTTCCAAAAGGACGAAGGTCAATGCCCCAAGCTCCGTCGTGCCCATCGATGCTGCTACTGATGCCCCTGCGACTACTACTACCACCGAGGTTGTTGTGGCCATCGAGGTTGCAGCACCTCTGACCTCCTTAGACTCCCCGATCGAAGTCCAAACTTTCAAGCCCCCCATGGAGAGGGAGAAGGCAATGGAAAAGAAGAAAAAGAAGAAGTCGGCTACTGCTAAGGTTCAATGCAAGACTAGCTCCCAGTGGTCCATTGGTTTCGATGAGGATCTAAAGAAAAACCCCTTCAACAATCGGGAAATCATCAGGAAGTTGGTCGACAGGTTTATCCTGCCCGAAGTCTTCGGCAAGAATGTGGAAGTTGACCCTGAGCAGCACGTCTAGGACTCTCTTGGATCCTTCCTTGAGGTAAATCAATTTGTCTCCTCTCCTTTTGTTCTTTTGCTGATTTGTCCATGTACTTCTTTATTAGCATAATTTACTCGATTATTTTTTGCAGATGGAGCACCAACTAATCGCCAATATCAAGGCAATGAACCACATGAGGTTGAAAGTAGTGAAGATTCAAGAAGACCACCAAGCCGAGGTCAGTCATCTTCTTGAGGAGAAAGTCGAAGTTGATTGTCTCTTCAAGAAGAAGTCGACCAAAGTTGAGAGCCTCTAGAGGAAGGTACAAAGTGCTGAGCAAGCCCTGGCCAAAGCAAAGGAGGAGTTGGGATTAGAAATTAGAAAAAAGGAGAGGGCCGAAGCCGAAACTGCTAAGATGAGGGAGCAAGTTTCAAGGTAGATCTTGAAGGCGAAAACTCAAGCAATGGAAGAATTTAAAGCTTCCATGGAGATGAAGAACATAAAGATCAAATTAGCTCAACTATCCTTCACTAAGGGATATGAGCTATGCCAGAAGAATGTGACTGATAAATTTTTCAAGCTCGACCTCAGCTTTTTTGATGAAGGAGTTTTCGATGGTGAAGCAAGACCATCCGCTATTGATGCCGATCTCCCATCCACCAAGCTCCCTTCTACTATGCCTCCTTTCGCACCAGCTACACAAACTTTAGAGCCTAAGGCCACCCTTAGAGTGCTGAACTCCCCAGCTACTTCTCCTCCCGAGGTTGGAGGTCCTTAATCATTAATTTTTTTTACATTTTTCTTTACTCGAAATATTTTGATTAATGAAAGAAAACTTCTTTTTGGTAATACCTTTGAATCATGATACTTTTCATGCCTTAGATGCAGTCCCCTACTAAAGCCGATCCTCTACCTCAAGGTATCCCCTTGAAGGGTTACATTAAGAATTTAAAGAAGAAAGTTCGTCAAACTAAGAAGAAATTAAAGAAAATCAAAGATGAACTCCAAAAATCAAGGAAGAACTGCTTAGAGGCCACGATCGAGGTTACTCATCTTTGTGATGTGCATAAGGACTCCATGTTTTATATCAAGAAGAAGGGTAACCTTAGGAAAGAACTCAAGAAAATCAAGAAGTGTGCTAATGATAAGTCCTGGATGTTGATTGAGAAGATCAGCTCTCTCGAAGTTGAGCTCAGGGCATCAAAGGAAAAGATCTGATTATTTGAGGGGAGCTCGGCATGGTCTACTAGCCAAGAGGATTATGGTTGGGATTAGTTGAAAAGGTTCTTTGATCTTCAATAGCTGCTACTAGATGTTGAAAAGGCATATGACTCTTACCGAATTGGCTGGCGTGAGCAAATTGACAACTATAGAAAGAAGCTCATAATAGGGAACGCCGAAGTCATACGACTCCAAAAATTGCTGATGGAGAGGATCGAGGTCAATTCAAGTAGAGAATCGAATGAACTCCTTTCCAAATTGAATGAACTCCTTTGCTTATGAAAGATTGTCGAAGACCTATCTGAGTCATATGGAAAGAAAAAAACTGAGCTGTAGTAGCTAAAGATTCAAATGGTTTACCAAGAAAATGCCGTTAAGGATATTGAGGATGAATCCATGATTCTCAGAAAGAAGTTGAGAGAAATGGAGCAGGAGTCATGCAGGTGAGAGAGGATGCTAAAGGAGAGCTTGGCGGTGAGGCAAAGGCTCGAAGAGAAAATAGAAGGCCTAAAACTGTCCCTTGTAGTGACTGGTGCTGGTAGTTCGAAGTCCGACTCTGAATAGGACTTCACTTTCTTTCCTTCTTTGTAGCCTATCTTAATGATCCACGTAAACAACTTTTACTTCTAATGGAACAAAGTTTCTTTCCTTTATTTGTTTGTGTTTTACTTTAGCTTATCGCTTGGCAATTTACTTTATTTTCTCATTGCATTTGACCTTGATGTCATCTCAGAATTATCATTCTTACTCTGTGTTTTGAGTGTCTGTCCCCCTTATTCATGGAGAAGGGTCTTCTGGTCTATTCGGGAACTAAAACTTCATAGCTATATTCTTCCTCTAGTTTAAGAACTGGAGGCCTTCACTTTCCAGCAAGATTTTAATCCATAATAGGATGAGGTCTACCTTCTATTCCTGATGTGGTTGGCTATTTTTTTTGTTAGGATGAGGTTCACCTCCTATTCTTAACAAGGTTGTTGGGGCATATTGGTGCAGAATCTGGTTGACGCCAGAGTAAGCTAGAGTTGGAGGAGATGAGACCATCATTGGTGACCTACAAAATAAAGTTCTAACTGGAGTCGGAGGTGGTGGCTCTGGCAGGACCCTCCGACGGTCAAGTCAGCTCTTTCGACCAATAGAAATGGAGTGCTTAGGAAATTAAGGAGCAAAGCAATGAGAAGAGGAATGAGAGCTTAGAGAAAATATATTTGGAGGATCTCTTTTATAGACAAAGTCTATAATAAACTAATGGTGACAGTCGTAACCGTCTGGTAGTGGATAGTTCAGACCACGTGGAGTTTGTTATGGAGGATAGCGTTCGTTGTCATGATGCGCTAGTCTATTGGGATTTAATTTTTAAAGTTCAAATGGAGCAGGTGTTAGCAGTGAAGAGCTTTGGGTTACACCAGTTTTAGAGTAGTTCAGACTCTTTGAAGGTTGTCACTTTGTATATTGATTTGTATTAAGCTAGTAGCCAAATTCATATGGATGATGAGGTCCTTTTGGATGATTAGGAGAAAGTTGACTATAGGGAACTTGCTTAGCAACTGAAAGAAGCTCGTTCATAATAATTTTGCCTAGAGGAGATCACTAGAAAGGAGATCAAATGGAGAAACCCAACTGGAAGAGATCATCAGAAAGGAGGATGATTGACGAAGTTCGTCCGGTGAGAGCACAACTGAGAAGATCTTTCGGGAGGAGATCATCTGGATGGAATTCGAAAAAAGATCCACTAAAGGAGTTTGAAAGCAATCTGACTATGGGTGGTTTGGAAGGAGATCTACTAGAGGGGATCTGACTGGAGCATCACTAAGGAAGTTCAGAATACTAGAGGAGTTTGACCGAAAGGAGCTTATCTAGTGATCGGATGGAGATAGACCGACGAGAGCTTGGTTGGCGGCTGTAGATGACTATGATACTTTTGTGACTTAATCATTTTCTTTGAAGCTCTGCAACTTTCATAAATGCCCAAAGGTTAATAAGGTGGAGATGAGGCTCTTTCACTCATGTATCCAAAGCTCTTGGTGTGAGAATGCAGAGATCCTCTACTCTTTATAGATTGCAAAAATTTGTCCAAGAAGGAGGAGTTCTGTCGATTCGGTGTCAATCTAGTGTTGAACAATCTAGATGAATTTCGATAAGAAGAGAGTCCAAGCAGCTTCAAGGTTGATCAGGCCAGATTGCATTATGACCGGTTACTTAACTACTTTAAGAGCTGCCAACACTATTCAATCTTGTTCAGGCGAGACTTATGAGGCCTCGGAGGTTCACGAGTTATTGCATGAAGTTGGCCATGGCTGTCACTGGATGAGGTTGTCCTAAGACTTGAATCCTTCTTGAACTTCAGTAGGAAAGGATATATCCCTAATACAAGCCCCCTACTCTCGAGTTTGAATTTCGAAAGAAGGGAATAGAGGAATATGAGTGCTAAAATCCTTTTCCACCTTTCATGCCCTTTGTAAAGAAAGTCTTAGCACTATCTTTGCTGATATCGAAACTTCTTTAGTACGACTTGACTTAAAAAGATGAATTTTTGAAACTCCCATCAAAGCGCTGCTCAAGCTGTGGTGCAATAAAGATTCTGACTATTGCCACTTTGCTACCACGATGACGGAGACACGTGTCGACCTGAACTTGGTCAATGGAGATTTGCAATCATGATCGTCTCGAATTCTTACAGCTATTTAAACTCATCTTCCTTTTTGGGATTTCATTTCGCCCAGGTCACCTCTCTTTCCCTCTGGTCTCCTTCTCCCTTTTGCCAAAGAGTACCAGTGTCCTCCATCGTTTCCTTCGATTCTTGGAGGCTCCCTTCTTTGGTTTTCATCAAGCTTGCCACCTCTCCATTCTTTTCCATTAACTTAGGTTAGTTCTTGAACCCTTTTTTTTTATCATTCATGTCTTTTAGCACCTCTGCCCATTCAGTTTCTTCAAGAGGATCTTGATTTTTATTTTTATTGATTTTCTAGAGATTTTCTCCACTTTAAATTTATCCTCATGTCCTTTGAAGAATCCTGGTCAACTGGCTCTGGAAGCTCGATCTATTTGGCTTTAATGGATCCTTCCCATAAGGACCCCAAACTTATAGTACCTCGACCATCCTTCGTCCCCAATACTATCCCATGCAGACTTTGGCCGAAAGATCTTTCACTGATTATGATTCAGTTTGGAGTCCCTTTCGATTACGAACTTGAACTCTCTGGTCCTAGTGATCGAGCCAGTTCTCCTCCTCTTGGTCGAACTTGTTTGTCTGTTGAAACCCTCCAAACAGGATTTTGGCTGCCCATACCATCTTTCATAATTAACTTGTTCAAATTCTTAAACATTTTCTTTGCCGCTATGGCACCAAACACTTTTAGGTTCACTATAGGATTTCTCTCCTTGTGCATAATGGCTGACGTCTGACCTTCTATCTTCTTATTCCATAACTTCATCACCTTCAAACATCATCTGATCGCCAAAGATTGGTGGTATGTATCTTCCTAGGTCGACAATAAGGGGTTACTCAAGGGTGCCCCTTCTTTCATTCATAACTAGAAGAAAATTTTTTTTTCATCTCATGTCCTTTTCTAGAACTAGGACTTCTTTCTTGGGGTGACATAAGGGATTCGATTAGCCAAGGCCCTAGACTTAAGAAAGAGGATTGGGACTCGATCGATAAGCTAAAAAACTATCGAGCATCCCTAATCTTTAGGTTGCTAGATGATCAGACCATGTTCGACTTTGGTCTTAGTTCTCTCAATCCAGTAGGTAGTCCTTTGTAGTCCGCCAATTATGCATGGTCTCTTTTCTTTCTCTAACTTTGATTTTTTCTTTACAAAAATGACTCCTGAGGAGAGGAACCGCCTAACCAAGGGGATCAAGTCCCTTAAGTGGAAGGACAGCTCCATCAGGGAAACATTGAAGAAAGCTCGTACTGATGAGCCGATCCCGACCATACTGATCCAAGCAGCGCCCGTCCTAGAGATCGATGTGGCAGCATCAACTCCAACCTTGCCCTAAGAGGATGCGGCCCTCACACCTCCTGAGCAGCGCAAGGTCATTGAGAAGAAGAAGAAGAAAAAGAATGCCATTAGAAAAAGGGTAAGAAGGACTGTAAGGAATCCTGGTATCATTCTAATAACAATTATTGGCGCATCATCCTAGCATCACCTAGCTCTGATGCCATGTTGCAAAAGCTCTTAATCTTTAGCGTGGATCATAGGAGACCTTTGACATTCTCTAAGGCAGTGTATCATAGATCCATCACCTAGATCTATGTTGGGGCATCTTCCTCCTTGGGCTTGAGAGAGGTGCCCCCTCTCTCTAGGGCTTCTTCAGAAACCTAGGGCAACTACTCTAAAGAGAAGAGAGAAGAGAGAAGAGAAATTGAAGGGAGAAAAGATCTGTATTGATTATATCCTTGAAAATCCTAATACATCCTATGTATTTATACATAGTGATTAGGCCCGACCAAAAACTCTCCTGGCTAACCCAATAAATGAAAGCACTCATCGAGCCCATGTACACCTATATCTCCCATGCTCTCATCCTCTAGATCTAA
The DNA here is from genome assembly GCA_006176705.1 of Cocos nucifera. Lineage (NCBI taxonomy): Eukaryota > Viridiplantae > Streptophyta > Magnoliopsida > Arecales > Arecaceae > Cocos > Cocos nucifera. The sequence goes on along the minus strand of QRFJ01004196.1, from coordinate 91,803 downwards.
GCTCGACCCATACATGAGTTAGCCCCATTAAGATCTCTTAAATCAGGCCTTAAGAGCCCTAGGATAAGTCCCTATCCTAGCCCCAAATAGATCCTCATGTAGCTCTGCCCGTGCTGCAGTCCCGAATGTGCTCCTCTCTATTTGGCCTATCTCTAAGACTTAGCTGATCCAGTTTCAGACTGAGCCAACTAACTTGCAGAAATGACCCTTTTTGCAGTCTTGATTTCCTGACTTTAGTTCCTTGCTCCATCTTGAATCCTAGGTCTCCAAAGCATCAAGCCCCTGGAATCTTTGGAGCCAACACCCAAGCTCCTCTCATAGCCTTCCAAGGCTTAGGAGCATCGTCAATCCTCACAATCTCCACCTTGATGCCTCATGAAAGAAAATCCTAATTTTTCAGACTAGGTTTGTTCAGATCTGATCGGATCAAGAGATATATTTTAAAATTTTTTCTCTTTGATCCGAATCAGATCTAGAATATTTTAGATTTAATTTTTATTATTTTAATAATTAAAATAAAATATAGATAAATTAAATCATATTTAATTTACCTTGATGTAGGGTAACCCTATTACCCATTGATGATCCTGTAAGCAGCGAAAGGTTCTGGATCTAGCCACGCTAGTGTCTGGCCTCTACTGGTATCCACTCATGCTAGATCTAGAGATCCTCTTCTTCTCTATCACATCTCCAAAAATCAGATTTGAATCTGATTTGGAGGATCTTCAAAATAGCTTTCGAAGATCAGCAGTTGTTCTTTACAGTAGCGTAGCCTTCTAGCTTTCTATTGCCTTTCTCTCACCTAGATTGCACCAACTGGATCCCAAACTACTTTAGGCATGGAGAGGAGAGGGAGATGATGGACTTGACATGGAGGAGGAAGAGAGAGGCAGCCTTGGGGCATTGTGAATTGCATTTTCTTTTGGGTTGGGCGTAGGGTCTTATTTATAGACTATGCGTGATCCAACTCGTCTTCTTCCCAGCCAATCACAACCCTTTGTGAAATCAGATCTAAATCTGATTGGTGGGAATAGAGTCCCTTGGATTCATTTTAGATGGTGCCTAAGATCAATCAAAGTTGGTTCTTAGGAGGAGTTTAATCGGAATCCAAAAAGGAGATGGAGTCCCTGTCCAATAGGGACTCCTGAGCACCTCAAACTTGGGCGCACGCCACCCTTGGCATGTGCCCTCCTCCTTGCCAAGTTTTGGTAGGGGTACAAGCCCCCACCAACTCTCCAATAGGTGCGTGACACATGGATAGAAGTCAAAGTATCAATGGTCAACATTTGACCAGTCAAAGGTCAACTTTTGACCAAAGTCAAAGGACGAGAAATGGTAGATGACCAAAAATGGTAGGTATTATCTTACAAAATAAGACAACCCTTTTCTGACCTGGACAGGCTCCAGTCAGACCAAGTGAAGGCCTCTGATCGAGCACAAACTCCTTTGGCTCAGTCAGGACAACTATTTATGATAGTAAAAGAAGAACGTTAGGTTCAATCGAGTGCTAGCATGATTTTCTTGAACCTAATTGAATCTCATTCAGATCAATTGAACTAGATCAGTTCAATTGATGATCACCAAATTCAAACCCTTATTTGTGTGATCCAGTTAGGTTCAGTTCTGTATGGTAATGGGATATGTCATGATCTCTATCATCGACATCATCGAAACTCCTTTCGATGGATCAGAACTCTTCTGATTCGAACAGCTAGAATGATCGATCATCTAAATCATTCTAATTGCTCCCAAAATCCACCAGTGACACCTAGCAGTATATGGTGGCAACCCATCAGAGCTGAATGCGAACCTCTTGGTGCAGCTACCTGTGTGATTAAGTTCTTCTATCTTGAGCTCCGATCAGATTAGGGTTAAGGTGAACTCGTCAAACCCTAGTTTCTGTCATATGATGTAATCATTCGATTCAAGTCCGATGTGAAAACCTAAATAGAAACTCTTTCTATTATTTCACTCTGCCATGGCCATGGACTTCTGGACTTGATTCTCATGATCATCATAGGGCTGCTCCTCTACCACCGAGGTAGATAGATTCCATCTTGATGCAATCCAGTTCCTACAATGAACATGCTATAGCCAACATACACCTCAGGATTTCGAATGGCTAGGAGACCGAGTTATGGTGTAGTCAAACTATAACACCCTCAAGGTGAACTGCCGATGCACCTCAGGTCAAAGAACCAGACACACCACTGCAGCATCGAGTCAGTCATTGACAAGAAGGTAGACTTCCTAATGACTACTCGAGGTGGTCATGCTCAGTGCCCTCGTTCTCTAACGAGTATCTGTACTCTCGCTCTGATGTCTCCACACCGTAGACTCAAGACTCATCTACTAAAGAGAAGCGATTGTACACCAACCTTCTGGATCAATCACCATCCTCGTGATGATCCTATGGTCGGGAGCATTTTATGAGTTAATAATGATTATTCATGTCTTAAATTTTCAACTCTTGAAAATATGAATTATCATTACCATTAACTCAAAGGATGTATCACAGACACTAAATATACATATGTGATAGAAAATAATCCATTTTATTGATTATAGTCAAAATTATAATTTTGTCCCTAGAAGTGTATTACAAGTGTCAGCCAATTCTAGCTTCTAGGGCATATAGATCTAACACCCCAAGCCTTGGCAAACCCGTTGAGAATGCACTCCTACACGATCCCACTGTCGATGTGCACCCTGACAGCACTTGTGCAAACATCACCTCTGCCAATCCTCTTCAGTTGTTATACACCTTTGAGGCCTTTGAGATGATCGCCTCTATCGCTGAAGACTTATGCTTGCTTCTAGGCACCATCCTGAAATTGTAGGATTCCTTCTGCTTAGCAGCTGCATCACTTTCTCTAGACTTTTTTGAAGAATCTACAGCATTTCTACACCAGCACATACTATACCACTTGACACGATCTTCTTAGAGCTATGCCTGTCCAACTGCACATGTCGCTCCACCAGAAATTGTTCATCATTGGTGCTGATCCTTAGCTCTGAACTCATGCCAAATTTTTTCTCTACTTGTGAAGCCACCATTGTGGAGCACTACCTATATCCGAAGTCCACCTGATGTCATAGAAGTCGACTCTATCATCGATTCCCTTGAGGTCAACCACTCAATGCTGTACTGTTGAGCCAGCCGCTCCACCTCGATACCGTCGCTGCCCCTTCAAACCCTCCATACTCTTCAGCTCTCTTCGAAGCCATCTCGGATACCCCCATAACCTGTAGGTACCTCTGAAATCTAAGAGCTCATCCAACTCTTCTAAATCCAACAACTGAATCCTAAAAAATTCCACCCTAGCCTTCTCCTTTTCTGCCCCTGCACTAACCATCACTTCAGTTGTGCCCGAAGAAGTTATAGCTCAAATCCTATCCTAAGCTTAGATCCACCTACCTCATCCGGAAGCTCTCAAGACCATGGCTCTCCTTGAGACCTATCCCCGGTCTCCCTCAGATGCCTCTTGACACTCTCTACTGAGATACCTCCCTCGGCTACTACAACACCAAGCCTCTCTCAACCCCATGCCTCTAGGGTAATACTCCTGCAACACTCCAATGCTCCCTGACTCATCTCGACACTACCTCCTCATAGGTATCTAAGTCCTTTCTGGTATACATAAACCATTCTCCACTAAACTACGACTCTCCCTAGTGCTTCTATAGAAGAAACCCGATCTAAGATACTTTCAACTGCCTAAGACCTCATGGCGCTCTCTGAGACCTCTTGGCTCTCCTTGAGATCTACTCCTGATCTCACTGAGATGCCTCGGACACTCTCTATTGAGATATCTCCCTCGATTGCTACACCACCGAGCCTCTCTCAGCCCCTGTGCCTCTAAGGTAGCGCTCCTGTAGCACTCCAGCGCTCCCTGACTCATCTCTGTGCTGCTCTACAGCCACCCAACCCGAACCTATTGGACCTCCATGGATCATCTATCTCCAAGGCTTCATAAATTTATGCTCTAGTCGAACCGCTGAATACATCTTTGACTACTTCCCCATCTTCCTACAACCAAAGGACATATAGTCTCTTCTTCAGCCTTCCTTTGACCATTAATCTTTGAAAAATTTTTCTTCAATAGCCCCACAATGTCCATCTTTCTAGAGAATATGAACCTTGATGCTCTTTGCTGACATACCTTCTTCGACTGCTGCATTATCGAGCCTCTCTCAGCCCTGCATCTCCAAAAAAGTACTATTACAGCACTCTAGTACTCCCTACCTTATCCACCATCATACACCTTGATTTTTTCATCAAGACCAACTAGCAAATCAAGCACCCAAACCTTCCACCCGAGAAAAAAATCTTTTCGTTAATCCTCTTAGCCTCCACCTTCAACCTACTACTCTCGGTTAGCCAAACCAAAGCAATAACAAAGGTAGATCTGAGACATACCATGGATTACTTGATAAGTGGTAAAAATATACTAATAAAAGTATTAAAGTATAAAATAAATTAAACTATTTCTTTAGAAATTGATACTTTTATTAATCTTGTATAGAAAAAAGGCCACCAATGTGAAGATCTTATTTTTTTGATTCAGATAAAATAAATTTTAGGCAAAACGGACTTCAAATGAGCCCAGAATTGAATTTCAAAAAAAAAAAAAAATTGGTTCGGTTCGAACCGATTCAAAAAATTGGTTTAGCGGTTCAGCTCGGTTTGATCGAAATAGCAAACCAATCCATCGATGCAATGCTGACATCAGGATGACGTCAGCATTTTTCGCGGTGCATGATGGACCAACCGGAGGGTATTTTAGGCATTTCACAACAAGAGGTGCACTCTGATTGGCTGAAGAACGCGGCGGTCCATGCAACACCGGGCTCGCGCATGGTCCATGGAGGGCAATTTGGAAATTTTGGCTGATCCAACGGGCGGTTTTCACTGAAACTCGATCGAACGGTCGAAATGATGGTGATGATGGACGGCATCCGCAGCTCCCGATCGAGATCCAACGGCTGAGATTCATCCCGACGTTAAACTAAAGATCAGAAGGCTTATTTCTATGCGATCGGACAGCCCAGATTTGATCCAATGGTTGATCCAATGGCTGGCATTAAATCCAACTTGATCTGGGTTATTTTAAGGGATTTTTGAGTAGTTTTTGGACCGTTTGATCAACATCTAACGACCAGAATTATCCAGATCTTAATTTGAGTTATTTTGGGAGTCTTAAACCTATTTTTTGATGGATTTTGGAGGGAAATCAAACTCTTTATCTATAAAAACCTATGGTTGTCGTGAGAAAAAAATCAATCAGAGAGAGACAGAGAGAGAGACGGACAGAAAGAGAGAAATAGAGAGAGAGAGGGAGAAAAAGAGAGAAAGAGAGAGAGAGATAGAGAGAGATAGGGAGAAAGAGAGAAATAGAAAGAGAGAGAGAGAAAGAGAGAGGAGAGAGGTAAGAGTGATTTGTGAAAAATAAAAAAGGTTTTTGATTTTTTTTTTATTTCTTTCGATGATCTGACATCGATTAAGGAGCCTCTTCATCTTCGTCAAGTTCTCCACATCAAGAGCAATAGAGAATCAATTTCAGCAATCAAACTGTCTAATTTCTCTATGCTTTTTATTTTATTTGCTATTTTTGAACTTGTTATCATGAACTAAATTTTCTTTTACTAAGGCTAAGGTGTAGCCACTCTTTTGATGCAATATTCAGTGTGATTTATTTTTAAATTTTATTCATGAGGAGTATATAAATCTGATCTTAATGCTTTTAGATTACTGGCCATCTTCTAATTGATCTGATGAACATAGATGTTACGGACCAAGTACATCTATGTTAATGCTTCTTGATTATATACCTTGTATTATGAATCAAATTAGAATTCATATGCATGCGGAAATTTTAGTGCGCTTTGGACGCAGCGTATTTTAATTAGAGGGTTTCACAAAACCTAATGCATTAATATTTATTTAAATTACACCTGGACCAAAGGATAATTAATAAATATTAATAGTTTTGCTATGCCTGGACCAAAGGGATAGTGAATAAATTAGGAGACTCCACCGTCACATGAAATAAAATTAATCTAAAAATCTGAATATTGTATTGACTGAGTTGGTGAACCGATTGCCTTAGTAATCCATTGCTCTTGAAGTTTAAAACCCTAATAATTTACACTCTCTCTATTTTCTTAAAAATTTTTAATTATTTTTTTATTTTATTCTTTAATTTCTTATTCTCATAAATCGATCTTCTAAATAAAGCATAGGAAAGAGCTTTTCAGTACTTATTTTTCAATCCTCTAGGGATGATACTCTACTCATTCACTTTATTACTTGATCGACTGGTGCACTTGCCATAGCTATAAATTAGCACGCATCAAGTTTTTGGCACCGTTGCCGGGGATTGTGTCTAAAATAATATTAAAATTTTGATCCTAGCTTTACTTTAGAAATTTATTTTTAATTTTTATTATTTAAAAAAAAAATTTTTTAGTGCATGACACGTACTGGACATAGTAACTTACTACCTCTAGATCCAGAAATTGAAAGGACCTATTAGAAGACTACAACAAGAAGAGAAACATGGCAGCTGAAGATCCTAACGACATCAATCTAGGATTGGATATGGCGATCGAAGGACAGCATGAAGCTATTCGACCAGTACATCATCCATTAAATGATTACATCACACCATCTATAGCCGATGCAGCTTCGAGCATCAGGAGACCGCCTGTACGAGCAAACAACTTCGAAATAAAATTGGCGATGATCCAGATGATTCAATCAACTATCCAATTCAGTGGACACATGCATGATGATCCGAATGCCCATATTTCTAATTTTCTTGAACTTTGTGATACTTTTAAAATTAATGGGGTGTCGGATGATGCTATTAGATTAAGGTTATTTCCTTTCTCTTTATGGGACAAAGCTAAGAGTTGGCTTCATTCTCTTCCTGCAGGTTCTATCACAACTTGGGATGTCCTAGCCCAAAAATTCTTAGCCAAGTACTTTCCACCTTCCAAGACTGCTAAGATGCGCAACGATATTACTTCTTTTATGCAGATGGACATGGAGACACTATATGAGGCTTGGGAGCATTTCAAGAAACTGCTGAGGAGATGTCCACATCATCAACTACCCGTATGGCTTTAGGTACAAACTTTCTATAATGGTTTATCTCCTACTAATCATTCTATGATTGATGCAGCAGCAGGAGGAAACCATTAATCAAAAAATAATGGAGGAAGAAGCCTTCGATCTGATCGATGAGATGGCATCAAATAGCTATCAATGGCAGACAGAACGTATGATGCCAAAAAGACTAGCAGCTGTGCAGGGAGTAGATTGCGTGCCAACCTTACTAGCTGAAATTGCAGCCCTTAGAGCCGAAGTCAACAACTTAAAGGGAACAGCTATGCATATTCAGAGCATTACTTGTGACCTATGTGGAGGAGGACACGATACGAGCAATTGCCAGACAGGTAATCCTTTTGCTAAAACAACTGATACAGCTAATTATATTGGATAATTTTTTTAGGCCGCAACAAAACAATCCCTACTCCAACACATACAATCAAGGGTGGAGGCAGCACCCAAATTTCTCATGGAGCAATCAAAATGCAGCACAACAGCCACCCCCTGGGATTCCAAGTACCTGAAAAGAAGTCCAACATGGAAGAGCTGATGGTCAAATTTATGCAAAACCAAGAAGCAACTATAAAAAATTTGGAAGCCAAACTTAGGACAGGACCAAACAGCAGCAATTCGAAACTTGGAGATGCAAATAGGTCAAATGGCTAAGATAATCTCCGAGAGACCTCAAGGATCCTTGCCAAGCAATACGGAGACAAATCCAAGGGAGCAAGTCAATGCTATCACCCTAAGAAGTGGTACAAAGCTGGAGGAGCCACATCAGAAGAAAGAGACTGAAGAGCCAACTACAAATAAGGAACCATCAACTAAAATTCGTCAGTCACCAAATACAACCAGCAGATGGATGGTCTCCAGGTATACGATTTGCTGATCCAAATGTGAAGCCCTACGTGCCGCCACTACCATTCCCAGAGAGACAAATACAGCATCCAGATAAGAAATTTTCTAACTTTTTCAAAATTTTAAAGAATTTACATATTAATATTCCTTTTGTAGATGCTATTACTCAAATGCCCAGGTATGCCAAGTTTCTCAAAGAAATCTTAACAAATAAGAAAAAGCTGAAGGAGCATGAGAGAATAAATTTGAATGAAGAATGCTCAGCAATACTTCAAAATAAATTACCACAGAAGCTAAAAGATCCAGGGAGTTTTACTATCCCCTGCATTATTGGTGATTGTAGTTTTGATAAAGTTTTATGTGATTTAGGAGCAAGCATTAATCTCATGCCTTTTTCTATTTTCAGAGGAAGCTGGGTCTAGGAGAACCAAAGCCTACCACTATTACTCTTCAATTAGCCGACAGATCCATTAAATATCCAAGAGGTATAGTGGAGGATGTCTTGGTAAAGGTAAACAAGTTTATTTTTCCTGTTGATTTTATTGTTCTTGATATGGAAAGAAGATTATGATGTACCCCTTATTTTAGGGAGACCCTTTTTAGCTACTGGAGGAGCTTTAATAGATGTTCAACAAGAAAAATTAATTCTTAGAGTCCAAGACGAACAAGTTACTTTTAATGTTTTCAAAGATACTAAACAAACTGATGATAATCAAACTTATTTTCTAATTGATATTATTGACAATCCATTATATGAGAATTCTGTAGAAAATAGGTTTGAGACTATAAAAGCGAGCAATGTCAAATTGAAAGAAGGACTCGATCAAACATGAAAGTATTCCAATTGAAGTGGCACCAGATTGATCCACTTTAGAACTCAAAGAAAGTCAAGCTGAAGACTATAAATCAGAACTACTAGATAGGTTGTTTCTTTTCTTTTTAGTTTTGATCATTTTTTTTTTTTCTTTTATTTTTCAGTAATTTATTGGTTGCTCTTTTACTGCTCTGGTGTGTATTTTCAATTTTGCAGAAAAATCAATGAGAGCTCAAGCAAAATTTCAAAGCTCCAAAGAACCAGACTAAACCAAATCAGGTGTATTCCTTCCTATCCTTTTATTGCACCCTTTATTTTTCTTTCTCCTTTAAGACAATGTAGAATAAGTTAAAAAAAAAAAAACCATGTGTCAAGAAGAAAATCTTGAGCAAGATAAACTGGATAAGTGATAAAAGATAGAATTATTTGCTAATGAATGTAACGAGTTAAAGAAGTAGATTATTTGGTCAACTTTTAGCAGCCTACTTAGGTCATTAAAAGATTATTAGCACTTTCTAATTGCACATGCACACTAACAAGGCAAAGTAGGTATTGATTATAAGGCCAACTGAGGATTCAATTATCACTAAAAATTGGTAATTAATATACATTCTAATCAAAGAAACTTGAATTTAAGGAAAGAGCTACCTGCCTATAAATAAAGTGCAAAAGATAGAGTATATGTGGATTGCCCAAAGCCTAGTAACTGGGTCTCTGCACCTAGGTCAAGTGTGAAAATTCACGTAAAATGGTGAAGGAAAGGCCAGGATGCTCAGCACAGTAAAAAAAAAAAAAAAAAAAGAAAAAAAAAGAGAAAGGCAGTGTGAAAGCTACCTTAATTCATGAGTATAAAATTGAGAATGTATAGAAAATTGACCAAAATAGGTGATAAGAGAAGATACTTTTGTTCTTTTAATTTAATACTGAAATGCTAAAGTTAGTCATCACGAACACAAGTGCTATAGATCTTTGATGTACTCTAAGAAAGTTTTTAATTGTATTGACTGAAAAATTTGCTTCTGAAGCTCAATGCTTAGTTAGCAGTATTTTCTAAACTTTTTGACCTTTAATCCTAGATTTTATCTTTGTGATGGATAATCTTATTGAAACATGGTATTAAACAAAACATTGCTAAGGGACTAGCAATGACTAAGTTGGGGGGTGTGATAAGTGGTAAAAATATACTAATAAAAGTATTAAATTATAAAATAAATTAAACTATTTCTCTAGAAATTGATACTTTTATTAATCTTGTGTAGGAAAGAAGGCCACCAATGTGAAGATCTTATTTTTCTGATTCAGATGAATCAAATTTCAGACAAAATGGACTTCAAACGAGCCTAGAATTGAATTTTAAAAAAAAAAAAAATTTGGTTTGGTTCAAATTGGTTCAGAAAATTGGTTCAGCGGTTCGGCTCGGTTTGACCGAAGCAGCAAACCAACCCACTGACGCAACGCTGACATCAGGATGACGTCAGCATTTTTTGCGGTGCACGATGGACCAATCGGAGGGTATTTTGGGCATTTCACAATAAGAGGCGCACTCTGATTGGCTGAAGAATGTGGCAGTCCATGCAACATCGGGCTCGCGTATGGTCCACGGAGGGTAATTTGGGAATTTTGGTTGATCCAATGGGTGGTTTTCACTGAAACTCAATCGGACGGTCGAAATGAAGGCGCTGATGGATGGCATCCACAGCTCTCGATCGAGATCCAACGATTGAGATTCATCCCGACGTTAAACTAAAGATCAGAAGGCTTATTTTTATGTGATCGAACGGCCCAGATTCGATCCAACGGTTGATCCAATGGCTGGCATTAAATCCAACTTGATCTGGATTATTTTAAGGGATTTTTGAGTGATTTTTGGACCGTTTGATCAACATCTAACGGCCAGAATTATTCAGATCTTAATTTGAGTTATTTTGGGAGTCTTAAACCTAGTTTTTGATGGATTTTACAGAGAAATCAAACTCTTTATCTATAAAAACCTATGGTTGTCATGAGAAAAAAATCAATCAGAGAGAGATAGAGAGAGAGATGGATAGAAAGAGAGAAATAGAGAGAGAGAGAGGGAGAAAAAGAGAGAGAAAGAGAGAGAGAGATAGAGAGAGATGGGGAGAAAGAGAGAAATAGAAAGAGAGAGAGAGAGAAAGAGAGAGGAGAGAGGTAAGAGTGATTTGTGAAAAATAAAAAAGATTTTTGATTTTTTTGATTTCTTTCGACGATCAAGACATCGATTAAGGAGCCTCTTCATCTTCGCCAAGTTCTCCACATCAAGAGCAATAGAGAATCAATTTCAGCAATCAAACAGTCTAATTTCTCTATGCTTTTTATTTTATTTGCTATTTTTGAACTTGTTATCATGAACTAAACTTTCTTTTACTAAGGCTAAGGTGTAGCTACTCTTTTGATGCAATATTCAGTGTGATTTATTTTTAAATTTTATTCATGAGGAGTATATAAATCTGATCTTAATGCTTTTAGATTACTGGCCATCTTCTAATTGATCTGATGAACATAGATGTTACGGACCAAGTACATCTATGTTAATGCTTCTTGATTATATACCTTGTATTATGAATCAAATTAGAATTCATATGCATGCGGAAATTTTAGTACGCTTTGGACGTAGTGTATTTTAATTAGAGGGTTTCACAAAACCTAATGCATTAATATTTATTTAAATTACATCTGACCAAAGGGTAATTAATAAATATTAATAATTTTGCTATGCTTGGACCAAAGGGTAGTGAATAAATTAGGAGACTCCACCGTCACATGAAATAAAATTAATCTAAAAATCTGAATATTGTATTGACTGAGTTGGTGAACCGATTGCCTTAGTAAACCATTACTCTTAAATTTAAAACCCTAATAATTTACACTCTCTCTATTTTCTTAAAAATTTTTAATTATTTTCTTTATTTTGTTCTTTAATTTTTTATTCTCATAAATCGATCTTCTAAATAAAGCATAGGAAAGAGCTTTTCAGTACTTATTTTTCAATCCTCTAGGGACAATACTCTACTCATTCATTTTATTACTTGATCGACTGGTGCACTTGCCATAGCTATAAATTAGCATGCATCATTACTCGTGCGGATTTCTTATTTCTTCTTATATGAGTTCTCCTTCACTTTCACATACCATTAGGCTTTGATACCAAATGTAAGGAATCCTTGTATCACTCTGATACTAATTGTTGGTGCATCATCCTGGCATCACCTAGCTCTGATGCCATGTTGTGAAAACTCCTGATCTTTAGTGTGGACCATAGGAGACCTTTGATGTTCTCTAAGGCAGCATATCATAGATCCATCACCTAGATCTATGCTGGGGCACCTCCCTCCTTGTGCTTGAGGGAGGTGTCCCCTCTCTCTAGGGCTTCTTCTAGAACCTAGGGCAACTACTCTAGAGAGAAGAGACAAGAGAGAAGAGAGATTGAAGGGAGAAAATATCTGTATTGACTGCATCCTTGAAAATCCTAATACAACCTTTGTATTTATACATAGCCATTAGGTCCAACCAAAAACTTTCCTAGCTAACCTAATATATGAAAGCACTCATCTAGCCCATGTACATCCATGTCTCCCATGCTCTCATCCTCTGGATCTAGGCTTGACCCATACATGAGTTAGCACCCTTAAGATCTCTCAAACTAGGCCTTAAGACCCCAATGATAAGTCCCTATCCTAGTCCCAAACAGATCCTCGCATAGCTCTGCCCGCAAACTAAGCTAGCTCAGTCTCAGCACTGAGCCGACTAACTTGAGACTCGATCGGCTCAATTTTAGACTAAGACAATCTAGTTACATACCATGCTATAGTCTCGGATTCGTTCCTCTCTGTTTGGCCTATTTTCTGAGACTTAGTCGATGCAGTTTTAGATTGAGCCGGCTAACCTACAGAAATAATCCTTTCTATAGTCTTAATATTTTAGCTTTGGTTCCTTACTCCATCTTAAATTCTAGATCTCTGAAGCACCAACCAAGCTCCTAGAATCTTTGGAGCCAACACCCTAGCTCCTCTCGTGGCCTCCCAAGGCTTGGGAGCACTATCAATCCTCATAAGGATGGTCGAAAACTCAAGTGGTGAGGGCTCTGATTAGGAGCGAACTTCCTTGGATGATCGGGAGGTCGTCCAGTCCTTGATGAAGGATAGCATCCTCCTACACATTATTGATAAAATGGTTGGGAAGGAGGATGCTAAAAGATTTGATGAGTCCTTCACTGGCTTCCTCGAGGTAATTAATACTTTCGAACTTGATCGAATGTGGGATGTATTCCTAGAGTTCTGACTTAATTTTTTCTATCCTGCAGCTGGGGCATTACTTGTTTGCCCATTCGAAGGCAACCGATCTTCACCAAGTTGAGTTCTCTAAGGCCCTCCGTGAGGCACAGGTAGAGATAGAAAGGGTTCAGGCCGAGGTCGACCATTTGAAGGCAGCCTTGGAGGAACAAACTATGGAGGTCGATCACCTTCGAGAGGCATTGAGGAGAGAAGAGGAGGTTTCTACGGAGCTAAGGAAGGCCTTGACTCTTTTGAAGGACAAAAGGAAGATGGCTGAAGAGCAGGTTGGCATCAAGAGGGAGCAGGCTGTCGAGGCCTTCAAGTTCTCTAAAGCAGTGGAAGATATCAAGATTGCTTTAGCCCAGGAGGCTTTTCTAGAGGGATTGAAGATCTGCATGAGGAGGGTTGCGAGGAACTCTCCAGAGGTAGATCTCAACCTTCTGATAGATGAGCCCAACGAAGAAGCCAGTCCTTCTAACACTAGGGCCACTTTTTCTATTATCGAACCTACCCCTGAAGCTCCAGGACCTGTAGCTGAGCCTGAGGCTGCAAGGAATGCACTGACCTCACCTACTGCTGAATCGATCGAGGTCAAAAATCTTTGATTACTTATACTCTTTTTTTATTTCCTTTTGGTATACTCAAACATTTTAAGAAATGAAAATAAACTTCTTTCTTCTTTATATTTATGCTATGGAGAATGTTATTCAGAGTCCCTTAAGTAACCAGTGTCGAGGTCCATCATCCCCGACTAACACCGAGCCTTTGCCCCATGGGATCCCTCTGAAACCAATAGTCAAGGACTATAAGAGGAAAATTCACCATCTGAAGAAAAAGTTGAAGAAGATGGAGGATAAGCTTCAGAAATCTAGGAAGAATGCTTCTGAGGAGACAATTGAAGTTACCCACTTCCGCAAGCTTCACATGAAGGACTCCGCAAGCTTCAGCATCAAGAAAGGCAACTTCAAGAGAGAATTAGCCGAGCTTAAAAAAAGTGCTAGCGATAAATTCTAGGTGCTAACTACAAAGATCAGTTTCCTCAAAGCGAAGCTCAGGGCGGCGAGAGAGAAGATCCAACTACTAGAGTGGAGCTCATCATGGCCTACCGATAAGGCTCAGTATGAATGGGATTGGTCCCAAAGGTTTTTCATGCCTCAGAAGTAGCTGTTTGATGCCGTGTCTGCCTATAAGACCTATCAGGTGGGCTGGTACGGTATGATATCCAAACTTGAGCAGTAGCTCTGAATTGCCAATAGCGAGGTGGCTTGGCTTCAGCAGCGGCTCGCCAACAGCTATCAGTCCGGCACTAGTAGGGAGTTGGAGGAGATTGCTTCTTTAAAGAGGATCATGGCCAAACTTTTGGAATTAATCAAAATTGAGAAAGCCAAAGTTTAGTAGTTGAAGCTTTAGTTGGTTTGTGAACAACAAGCCGTCAAAGATGCTGAAGCTGAAACTAAAGTTCTGAGGAAAAGGCTGCGGACATCGAAAGAAAATTATCAGCAGGTTGATAGGATATTTTGTGACAACCTGATGAGAAGGAAAGAGCTCGAGAAAGAGATTGTTAGCCTAAAATAATCTTTAGTGATGGCCAGTTGTCCGAAGTCTGAGGAATTAGATTCTTCTTAGAACTTCGGCTTTTTCTTTCTTACATTTGTAATCGATCTTGTAGACTTTCATTTTGTACTTAACTTTGAATTAATGAAATGATACCTCTCTTCATTTTCACTCTATATTAGTTGAATGTCTGTTGACATCTCTGACTTCTTTTTTCCTATCTTTCACTTTTTTTTTTGGACGGTCTTATGGACCTCGGCTTTGCAAAGGACCTCAACATCAATAAAAAAATGCTTTCTTTAGTTGTCTTTTTCATTATGCTTGGATTAATTTGATATCCCTTGGTTTCTCTATTTTCTCCATATTACTTTCTATTGAAATGGTTGTTGAAGATTGATTTTCCTCCCATCTTTTCATAACTAGAGATTTTTATCTATGCTTGGTTGAGGTTATCTTTCTGTTTCCATCTTAATTGGTTTTTCTTAGGCCCTTTGTCAAGATGAGGTCCTCCCCTACTCTTGATGAGGTCAGCCTTTACTTTGCCCTCCTATCAGGATGAAGTCCTCCTATTTCTGACGAGATAGGTTTCTACTTTTGTCAAGACAAAGTCTTCCTCCCATCTTGGTTAACTGGAGGTCTTTATTTGCATTGGAATGAGGTTCTCCTCCTATTCTCATTGGTACGGTAGGGGCTCAATCGGGCTGCTGATAGGAGCCTCTCGCATCTTTCAATTTTAAATAACTCTTGCTCAAGTTAGGATGAGGTACTTCTCTTAGTCCTAGTAGAGCTGTGGGGGCACATAAGAGCCATTGGAATGGCCTCTCTCCTCACCTTGTCTTAGATTAACGAGGCCTTCGCATTGCTCAAGTTAGGATGAGGTTCTGCTCCTATTCCTAATAGGGTAGTATGGATGCATAAGAGCCATTGGAAGGACCTCTCTCCTCATCTCATCTTAAATTAATGAGGCCTTCGTCTTGCTCAAGTTAGGATGAGGTTCTCCTCCTATTCCTATCAGGACAGTAGGGATGCATAAGGGCTATTGGAAGGGCCTCTCCCCTTATCTCATCTTAGATTAATGAGGCCTTCACTTTGCTCAAGTTAGGATGAGGTTCTCCTCCTGTTCTTAACAGAATAGTAGGAGTGCATAAGGACCGTTGGTAGGGCCTCTCCCCTTGTCTCGTTCTTAGATTAACGAGGTCTTCACTTTGCTCAAGTTAGGATGAGGATCTCCTTCTATTCCTAATAGGACAGTAGGGATGCATAAGGTCTATTGAAAGGGCCTCTCCCCTCATCTCGTTTTAGATTAACGAGGCCTTCGATTTGCTCAAGTTGGGACGAGATTTTCCTCCTATTCTTAATAGAGCAGTAGTGGCACATAAGGGCCATTGGAAGAGCCTCTCCCCTCACTCCGTCCTAGATTAACGATGCCTTCACTTTATTTTCAAACAAAGTTTGGTTGAGTTATTTTCTATCATTATACAATTTTGAACTAAAAAATAGAGGGGTCGAAAAGAGAGAGTTTTATTGAAATAAGATTACTAGTATTACATTCGTAGATTCTCCAAATTCTAGGGGCATGAGAGTATCACTCCTCCAAGCTTCTTTAGATAATAAGTTTCTGGCTGAATGACCTTCTCGACTTCATACGGACCCTTTCAATTTGGTGTGAGCTATTCCTGATTCTGAGGTTATAAAATAGCCGCTCACCGAAGTACCAAGTCTTCCACTTTAAATGCTCTACCTCTGACCTTAGAATTATAGTAGCAAGCTACTTTCTACCTATAAGCCACTATCCAAACTTGAGCTTCTTTTCTTTTTCTTCCAACAAGTCAAGATTAGCACTAAGATCTTATGAATTTTGCTGCTCATTAAATGCCACAACTCATGCTGACAGAAGCTTAAGCTCTATTAGGATAACAGCTTCCATCCCGAAGGCCAAGATGATTGAAGTCTCCTCGATTAGCAATCTTTGGATAGTCAGGTATGCCCAGAGTACATAATAGAGTTTGTCTATCCAAGTTTCTTTTGCCTTCTCAAGCCTTGCTTTAATACCTTGAAGCAGGGTTCTATTGGTTATCTCAGCCTCACCATTTGCCTATGGATGGGCCACTGATGTAAAATGGTGAGAAATGTTCAAGCCTTCATAGAACTCCATAAATTTTGCTCCAACAAATTATCGACCATTATCTGTTATGAGGGTATGGGATAGGCTGAATCTACAGACAATCAACTTCTAGATGAAGTCTCATATTTTTGCTTTAGTTATTTTTGCTAGAGGTTCATCCTCCACCAACTTCGCAAGGTAATCAATTGCTACTAGTAGAAACTTTCATTGTCTGAATGCCATGAGAAAAGATCCAAGGATGTCCATTCCCCATTGAAAAAATGACCATGGGGCACTCAGGGGTGTAAGCTCGAAGGCGGCTATCTTTAGATATTTTTATTTCTTTGACAGCAGTCGCACTTCCTGACATATTCCATAGAATCATTATACATAGTTGGCTAATAGTAGTCCTATCGAAGTAGTTTATAAGATAGAGACCTGGCTCCCAAATGACTCCGGTAGACCTCTTCGTGCACTTCCCATAATGCAAAGTTAGTTTTAGAAGGTCGAAGATATTTTAAGAGTGGTAGTGAATATGATCTTTTATACAACTTTTCCTCATAGAAAACATACCGGAAGGCCTGATTCCATAATTTCGAGCTTCTTCTGGGTCATGGGGCAGAACTCCATCATTGAGATAAGTGAGTAGTGGGTTAATCTAGCTTGGTTCATGCTCAACCTGCATCACAGACTATGGATCTTCCAAACTTGGGCATTTCAAGACTTCAAAGAAGACTCCCTTAGGAAGTTCAGCTAGAGCGAGTGTGGCCAACATAGAGAAAGGGTCGGCCCTGGCATTTTCTATACTTGGAATTTGCTGAATGTTGAAGCTGCTAATGGTCGGAGTTAAATTCTTTACTTTTGCGAGATATTTTATCATGCTTCCTTCCCGAGCTTCATAATTACCACTAACTTATGCGACCACTAGTTGAAAATTACTATAAGCTTGTAGTCGATCCACTTTTAACACTTTGACTATCCTTAATCCTACTATCAGAGCTTCATATTTGGTTCTATTATTAGTTGCCAGGAATACAAAGTGCAGCACGTATTCAACAATGACTCCTTCCAGGTTTACCAAGATCAATCCAGCACCTGCACCTGAAGCATTGGATGAGCCATCCACATACAAGGCTCAGAAGCCTTTAGAAAGATCGACACTTTCTTCATTGGAGCTTGGCTGTAGCCATGGAATGCTGACTTCATTCTGCTCAAGTTCAGCTTCATCCAGAATAGTGTATTCCACTATGAAATCTGCTAGTATTTAAGCTTTGATTGACGGCCGAGGTTGGAAGTTGATGTCGAATTTTGTAAGTTCAATTATCCATTTCATGATTCTTTCGGAGGTATCTGCTCGATGAAGAACTATCTTGATTGGCTGATTAGTGAGAAGGATTATGGTGTGCCCCTGGAAGTAAGGTAGGAGTCTCTAGGTTGTAATTAGTAAAGCATAAGTTAGTTTTTCTAGCTTAGTATATCTGATCTCGGTGTTCCTTAGGACTTAGCTTATGTTGTAGATTAGTCACTATACTTTCGCCTCTTCCTTCACTAGGACTACTGCAAGGGCTGCCAAAGAGACCATCAGGTACAAAAATAATTCTTCTTCAGGTTCAGACTTGGCTAATAGAGAAGATGAGCCGAGGTAGCTTTTGAGTTCTTCAAATGTCTGTTAACATTTAATATCCCAACAGAAGTTTTTAGGCTATTTGAGGATTTGAAAGAAGGGAATATACCGCTTGACCAACTTTGAGACAAAGTGGTTCAAGGCCGCCATCTTTTTAGTTAGGCGCTGAACTTTCTTTATTGATTTTGGAGCGGTCATCTCTTGAATGGCCCAAATTTTCTTTTGATTTGCCTCAATTTCATGCCTTGAAACCATGAACCCTAAGAATTTTTTTGAAGTTACACTGAAGGTGCATTTGGTAGGGTTTAACTTCATCTTGTACATCTGGAGAGTGCCGATGATTTCTTTAAGATTGGCTACATGATTTGCTGAGGTTCGTCTCTTGATAAGCATGTCATCTATATACATCTTCATATTGCGATCGATCTGCTCCTTGAAGATCTTATTGACCAGGCGCTGGTATGTTGCACTTACATTTTTGAGTCTAAAAGGCATGACCCTATAACAATAGAGACCATAGTCAATAACAAAAGTAGTTTTTTCTTTATCCTCTGGTGCCATCCAAATTTGATTATAGCTAAAAAAGGCATCCATAAAAGTGAGGAGTTCATGGCCTGAGGTTGCATCCACCCATTGATTGATTCTAGGTAGGGGGTAGCTATATTTTGGGTAGGCCTTATTCAACTTCTTGAAGTCTATGCACATCCTCCACCTGCCATTTGTCTTCTTGACAAGGACCACATTCAAAACCCAGCTTGGATAGGAGACTTCTTAGATGAATCCGATCTTGAGGCGCTTATCAACTTCTTCTGCAATTACCTTCTATCTCCCTGGGGCATGGCTGCGCATCTTTTTCTTTACCAGTCGATGGTTGGGATCAATAGCCAGACGATATTTCGTAACTTCGGCATCAATTCCCGACATGTCCATAGGGACCCAAGCAAAGACATCTATATTTTTTTGCAGTAATTCGACGAGCTGCTCTCGTACATTCACTTCCAAATTGGATCCGATCTGCACCATGTGCTCTTTATTTTCATTGTTCAGAGGGATTGAGATAAGATCTTCCATTGGTTCTCTCCTTTCATCCATGAGGTCATCCCAAACGTCCAACCCATCGACTGGGCAAAGGTCGGACTACTCATCCTTTTGTAGGGCAATTGAATAGCAATGCCTTTTTAGAGCTTGATCTCCTCTGACCTTTTCAATTCCATAACTTGTTGAAAACTTTATTTTGAAATAATAGATCGACACTACTGTCTGAAGTGCATTTAGACCAGATCGATCAAAGATAGCATTATAAGCAGATGGAGCTTTTACCATAAAAAATTCACTTGCACCCTAGACTGCTTTGGACATCATCCTACAGCCACACTCAGAGTTATTGAGCCCTCAACTGGAACTGCATCTTCAGTGAAACCAACCAAGGGAGAATTCATTGGTCCGAGCTAGTTATTGGGTATAGAAATTTGGGAGAAAGTATCATAGAACAAGACATCGACTGAACTTCTATTATTAACAAGAATGTGGCATACATCATAATCTACTATATTTAAAGTTATTACAATTGCATCATTGTGCGAAAACTGAACTCCTTGTGCATCTTCTTCAATGAAAGCAATGGGCTTTTTAGTTCTCCATCTTTTAGCCGATCTTTCAAATTCGCCGGCCTCCTCCCACTGTAGTGCCCCAAAGATGGTGTTGATGATGCCAAGAGGCGGTCGGTCTCCCTATTGCTCTTCCCTCCTTGGTGGCTCTGGCTGCGGCTACAACCTTGGTCAATCTTCTCTCGCCTTAGGCCGATGCCATAGAAATCAACCAAGTTGGCCACTCCTGATGAGCTTCTTAATCTCATCTTGAAGCTGAATATATTCTTCAATATCATGATCATGGTCATGATGGTTGAGATAGTACCTATTAGGATTGCACTTACCAGGATGAGTACGCATCTTCTTTGACCTCGGCAGTTACTTCTTGATCTCCATCAATACTTGAATTTTTGGAGCATTGAGGGGGGCATAGTTGTGGAACCTCTTGGGGGAGAGCCCCTTTGTTTTCTTCTGTCGGGGCTCTTTTGATGGCGAGCTCGAGGAGGGGTTCGGGTTTGCCTACACTTAGGGGGAGTACGTGAGCGTGGCCGAACTTCATTCAATTTTTCTTCAATTGCGTGCTTGCTAGACTCGCTTGCCTGCCGCTCTCTTGTAGCTTTCTCATTCTTCAGCTTGAAGGCTTTTTCAACTCGAGCATAGCCTTTTGCCCGTGCTAGTAGATCAGTAAAATTTTTAGGATACTTTTTCTCCAGGAAGAACATCAGGTCATTCTTCTGAAGACCGTCCTTCAATGCGGCCATGGCAATAGATTGGTTTAAGTTTCAGACCTCTAACGCAGTGGCATTGAAGTGGTTGACATAAGCTCGGATGGACTCCCCTTCTTGCTACTTGATGTTGATGAGGAAGTCCAAACGTTGTCTGGGATGTCGACTGTTGATGAAATGAGCCACAAACTGATGGCTCATTTGATCAAAGAAGAAGATCGTACCTGATTTTAGCGTCGAGTATCAATTTCTTACTGCTCCCTTTAGAGTAAATGAGAAGGTTATGAGGATTGATGGTGCTCCCAAGCCTTAGGAGGCCACGAGAGGAGCTAGGGTGTTGGCTTCGGAGATTCTAGGGGCTTGGTTAGTGCTTCAGAGATCTAGAATTTAAGATGGAGCAAGAAATCAAAGCTGAAAAATCAAGACTATAGAAAGGGTCATTTTTGTAGATTTGTCAGCTCAGTCTGAAATTAGATCGACTATGTCTCAAAAGATAGGCGAAATAGAGAGGAGCGCATTCGGGACTATAGTATGGCACGCAATTGGGTCGGCTTAGTCTAAAACTGAGCCAACCCAGTCTCAGGTTAGCTGGCTCAGTGCTGATATTAAGCCAGATTAGTTCGTGAGTAGAGCTAGTGAGGGTCTGTTTGGGGCTAGGATAGGGACTTATCCTAGGGGTCTTAAGGCTTGGTTTAAGAGGTCTTAATGGGGCTAACTCATATATGGGTTGGGCTTAGATCCAGAGGATGAGAACATGGGAGACATGGATGTACATGGGCTCGATGAGTGCTTTCATGTATTGGGTTAGCTAGGGGAGTTTTTGGTCGAGCCTAATGGCTATGTATAAATACATAGGTTGTATTAGGATTTTAAAGAGGTGCAAGCAATATAGATCTATTCTTCCTTCAACCACTCTTCTCTTTTTTCTCTAGAGTAGTTTCCCTAGGTTCTTGAAGAAGTCCTAAAGAGAGGGGGCACCTCCCTCAAGCCCAAGGAGAGAGGTGCCCTAGCATTAATCTAGATGATGGATCTATGATACGCTACCTTAGAGAATGTCAAAAGATCTCCTATGATCCATGCTAAAGATCAGGAGCTTCCACAATATGGCATCAGAGCTAGGTGATGCCATGATGTTGCACCAACAATTGGTATCAGAGCTTGATGGTGCATGGAAGTGAAGAAGAAGTCATATAGGATGAAATCAAAAATCTACATGAGTATTCCAAGGTTTGTCTCATATCTACCTTTATTATTGCTGTGGTTTGGCCAATCGAAAGCAATGAGTTGAAGGTGGAGGTTGAAAGGATTAATAGAAAGGATTTTTTTTGAGATGGAAGGTTTGGGTGCATGATTTGCTGGTCAGTCTTGGTGGAAAAATCAAGATGTATGATGGTAGATAAGGCAGGGAGCACTGGAGTGCCGCAGTAGTACTTTCTTGAAGATGCGGGGCTGAGAGAGACTCGATGATGTAGCAGTCGAGAAAGGTATCTCAGCAGAGAGCATCAGGATTCTCTAAAAAGATGGATAGTGTGGGGTTGTTGAAGAGAGATTTTTTAAGGGGTAATAATCGAAGGAAGGCTAAAGAAGCGACTATATGATCTTTGATTATAGAAAGATGGGAAAGTAGTCGAATATTTATTCAATAGTTCAACTAGAGCATGGATTTGCGGAGCCTTGGGGATGATGCAGATGGATGATCCATGGAGGTCCAGTAGGTTAGGATTGGGTGGCTATAGAGTGGTGTAGAGATGAGTTAGGGAGCATTGGAGTGTTGTAGGTGTGCTACCCTGGAGGCACAGGGGCTGAGAGAGGCTTGGTGGTGCAGCATCCGAGGGAGGTATCTCAGTAGAGAGTGTTAGAGGCATCTTAGTAAGATTAAAAGTAGGTCTCACAGAGAGCAAGGAGGTCTTAGGGAGCACCAGGAGGTCTCAGGCAGTCGAAAGTGTCCTGGATCAGGTTTCTTCTATAGGAGCATAAGAGAGAGTCGCAGTTCAGTGGAGGATGGTTTGTGTACAGCAAGAGAGGATCTGGGTACCTATGCAGAGGCAGTGTCAAGATGAGTCAGGGAGCACTGGAGTGTTGTAGTAGTGCATTTCTGGAGACACGAGATTGAGAGAGGCTTGGCGGTGTAACAGTCGAGGGAGGTATCTCAGTAGAGAGTGTCAAGAGGCATCTTAGGAAGATCGGGAGCAGGTCTTAGGAAGTGCCATGAAGCCTCGAGAGCCTCAGGATGAGGTAGGTAAGTTTGAGCGTAGGATAGGATTTGAGCTATAGTTCCTTCGGGTGCAATTGAAGTGATAGCTGGTGCAGGGGCAGAAGAGGAGAAGACTAGGGTGAAATTTCCTAGGGTTCAATCGCTGGATTTAGAAAAGTTGTATGAGCTCTTGGGTATTGGAGGTGTCCATGGATTGCGAAGGTATTCGAGATGGCTTCAAAGAGGACCGTAGAGTACAGAGGGTTCGAAGGGATAGTGATGGTGTTCGAGGAGCAGCGGCAGGCCTAGCAATACAGCGTTGAGTGATTGACCTCGAGGGACTTGGTGATAGAGTCGACTTCTACGGCATCATATGGACTTCGGATATAGGTGGAGCTTCGTAGTGGTGGCTTCACAAGTGGAGAGAAAATTTTGCATGAGTTTAGAGCTAAGGGTCAGCACCTGTGATGCATAATTTTAGGTGAAGCGGCAAGTGCAGGTGGACAGGCTTAGCTCTGAGAAGATCATGTTAGGTGGTACAGCATGTACTAGTGCAGAAATATTGTAGGTTCTCTAAAAATGTCTAGAGAAAGTAATGCAGTTGCGAAGCAGAAGGAATTCTACAATTCCAAGGTGGTGCCAAGAAGCAAACACAGGTCTTCAATGGTGGAGGTAGTCATCCCAAAAGCCTCAAAGGTGCACAACAGCTAAAGAGGATTGGCGGAGGTGATGTTTGCATGTATGTTGTCAGGGTGCTCATCGACAGCGAGATCATGTAGGAGTGCATTATCGAGGGGTTTGCCAAAGCTTGGGGCACCAAGATGAAGATTGTGAGGATTGATGGTGCTCCCAAGCCTTAGGAGGCCACGAGAGAAACCAGAGTGTTGGCTCTGAGGATTTTAGGGACTTAGTTGGTGCTTTGGAGACCTAAAATTCAAGGTGGAGCAAGAAATCAAAGCCGAAGAATCAAGACTATAGAAAGAATATTTGTAGGTTGGCTTAGTCTGAAACTGGATAGGCTTAGTCTCAGAGGATAGGCCAAACAGAAAGGAGTACATTCGAAACTGCAACATGGCATGCAACTAGGTCGGCTTAGTCTAAAATTGAGCCGACCCAGTCTTAGGTTAGCCAGCTCAGTGCTGAGACTGAGGCGACTCAGTTCACGGCCAGAGCTATGTGAGGGTTTGTTTGGGGCTAGGATAAGAACTTATCCTAGGGGTCTTAAGGCCTGGTTTAAGAGGTCTTAAGGGGGCTAACTCATGTATGGGTTGGGCTTAGATCCAAAGGATGAGAGCTTCACTCGACTTCTCTTCAACTGTGGGCTTACTGGATTCGTCCACCTATCGCTCTCTCGTGGCCTCATCATCCTTCAATTTGAAGGCCTCCTTAGCTCAGGTATAACCCTCAGCTTGAGCTAGCATATCAGCAAAATTTTTGGGATACTTCTTCTCTAAGAAAAAAAAAAGATCATTCTTTTAAAGGCCATCCTTGAGTGCGGCTATGGCGACAGATTGGTTCAAATTTTAGACGTCCAATGCAGTAGTGTTGAAGCGGCTAACATAAGCTTAGATGGACTCTCCTTCCTTCTGCTTGATGTTGATGAGGGAGTCTGAATCTCGCCTTAGACATTGACTGCTAATGAAATGTGCTACAAACTAATGGCTCATTTGATCAAAAGAGTAGATCATACCTGCTTAAGTTTTGAGTATCGATTTCTCATTGCTTTCTTTAAAATTGAGGGAAAAGCTCGGCATAGAATGGTGTCCTGTGTGCCAAGGAGCAGCATCATAGTCCGAAAGGCCTCAAGGTGGTCATCCAGATCTGAGGTCCTATCATAGCTCTTGAACTGAGGAAGCTTGAAGTTCGGTGGGATGGGCTCTTGTATAATCTAAAGAGAGAATGGGGGGTCCATGCAGATGTCATCAATGTTAACAGGAGCAACATGGTAGAGTTCTTCAATCCACCAATTCATCTTTTGAAGTTTCTAATCAAGATCTTCTCGATCACAAATCTCAAGGCTCCTCTGGCTGAATGAAGGTAGGGATCTTTCGAGGGTGGAGTCATGGTTAGAACAAGGGCTTTCTGTCCTTTGTTTTCCCTTTTCAAGGTTTATTGGTCGGCCTCCCTAGGTGTCTCTTCCTCATACCGGATTTTGATACTCCAACGAGATTTCCTCTGACTGAACTAGTGCTGGGGGTTACTGCATGGCCTGCACTGCTTTAGTGAGGTCCTTAACCTACTGGATCAATAAGTTGAACTACTCTAGGTCCACCATGGCTGCTGGTGGAGGAGGCTAAGATGCTGGTGAGGGGATCAAAATGAGCATGTTTGGTTCAGATCTGGTAGTGGAGGTAGTAGATCGCTGGGTAGAAGCCTTCCTTGGCGGCATCTTTTAGAAGCAAATGAAGATCAGGGGGAGAGGAATCAAAGGAGTTGAGAGTACAAGAAAAAGAAAGAGATCAACTGAGCACTCCTTTTAGAATAAGAGCTCAGAGATTGCTCCTTCTAGTGCCAATCATATTGGTGTAGAAAATTATGTCGAGATAGGAGTTGGCTGGAGCTGGAGTGAACGAAGTCATCGACATGACCTGCAAGGCAAGTTCAGATCGGAAGTGGGTGGCTTCGGTAGGATCCTTCGACAGTCTAGTTAGTTCTCTAGCCAACTGGAATGGAGTGCTCAGGAGAACAAAATGAATAGTATTGAGCAGAGAGCAAGAGCATAGAGAAAAAATATATCTGGAGGATCTCTTATGTAGATGGAGCATTTAACAAACTGATGGTGACAATCGTAACCATCTGGTAGTAAGCCGTTCCAGCCACGTTGAGTTTGTTATGGAGAGTGGACTATGATTTATCATAACTTGTAGGTAGTTGGGATCTATTTGATGATGTTTGGGCTTTGATAAGCCTGATGAGAATTCGTAGGTGCTCCCTTCAGTGATTTAAAGAAGTTCGGACCGAGCAATAGAGGTCTAAGATCGCTTTGGAGTTGCATTGATGATGAGGTCCTTTTAAACCAATTCAGTTGGCAAGCAGGCACGATGTAGACTGATCAAATTTATAACCAATTAAGAGAAGTTCATCCTAAAAGAAGTCCAATGGAAGGAGTCCATCAGGAAAGAGTGGAGCGCGACTAGAGGAGTTCATCTGGAAGGAGCGCGACTGAAAGAGTTCGTTTGGAAGGAACTAAAACGAGCTTGTCTAGAAAGAGTCCATTGGGCGATTAGAAGGAGTTCGTCTGGAAGGAGTCCGTTGGGTGACTAGAAGGAGCTTGACTGAAATGAGTTCGCTGGGCGATTGGAAGGAATCCATGGGCGATTGGAAGGAGTTCGTCTGGAAGGAGTCTGTTGGGCGATGAAAGGAGTTTAATTGGTATCAACGTGGTGGAGGTTGTTTGGACTTCGATGGAGGTTATTTTATCCCTAACAGTTTTATTTTTATTTTTATTTTCTTTTTGGTGATCGTTGGAGATAAGGTAAGCTTCTCAAGTCTAATTAGTTTTATGCATCTAATTTAGCTACATAGAACCCCTTGTCTGAAAGTGATTGTGCATATTCATCTTTAAAGCAACTTAAGAACAATATCCAATTAATCAAGATGAGATGGGGATTTGATCATCCTTCCTTTGGCCCACAACCAACCAACCAACATCTAGCATTGACCTAAGACTTTAATTTTAAAATCAGCTAGACATCAACCTTAGGAACTCAAGCTTATTAGGACAAGGAATCCTAAAAATTAGGTCGGGTTAGGATTAGTTAGTTTGACTGGTGTCTAAGACAAGTGGTTCAGGGACTGCATCCCGAAGGAAGGTGATTACTTAATTGGTTCCATTAGCTTACCTAACTAGGTACAATTGATGTCTAAGGCAAGCAACAGGAGGACTCCCACTAATCTTATACTTACCTGGCCAGTTGATTGGCTGATCTTATACTTGGAGGGCTTGAACGTAACCTTGACAGTTAGAAGCTATCTAGATCTAGAACTACCCTTAGTTAGGATTGTTTGCCTAACTTGATTGCTAACTAAAACATCAAACCTAATTAAACCTAATTCTTCTCTCTCTTCTTAGCTTTAGGACTCCTTAGGACATCTTCTTTAGAACTCTTCTTTCTTTCTTTCTTTTTTTATTTCCTTCAAAAATAAATAAAATAAAATAAAATAAAAAATAAAAATATAAAATTAAATTAAAAATAATAATAAAATAAATAAAGTAATAAAATTTTTTAAAAAAATTAAAAAAATTTAAAAAGTAATTTTAAAAAATCTAAAGAAAATTGAATCACACATTAGGGCTGCATTAGTGCATGTATGGCAGGAAATTACTTTTTCTGACCTGATTGAACCTAATCATAAAATTGAATGACTGAATCATATTAAAATCTAATAGTCAAATGGCTGAAAATCTTAGAGAACCACCTAGGTAGATGAAAGAATACTTTATTCCTTCTATCTATAACCCATTGACTTGTATCCAATTATCTGATATCACAACTAGCCATTATGAATCAAGTTTATCATAATCTAGATGCTCCTATCTTTCTTTGGAAACACCAATAAAGATCCTTATAAGCATTTGGATTAATTTTTAGAAATATGCTCTACGGTAAAAATACAAAATTTAACTGATGATGTCCTTAGACTAATTTTATTCTCTTTTTCATTAAAGGACAAAACCAAGTACTGGCTTGGCACAATAAGGAGATCAATCCAAACTTAGGCTAAATTGTAAAGTGAATTTCTTAAGAAATTTTATCCCATAGACTGAACCAACACCAAGAGGCAAGCTATCATTGAATTTGCTCAACTTTCACGAGAATAGTTTCATGAGTCATGGGAGAGACTTAAGGTACTTCTTAGAAAATGCCCACATCACGGTCTATCTAAGTGACAAATTGTTCAAGCTTTTTATGAGGGGTTAGAAGACCAATATAGACAATTGGTTGATGCATCCACTGGAGGTGCATTCATGAACAAAAGTAAGGACGAAGCTTATATTTTATTTAAAATCTTGAGTAAAAACTCAATTAACCATGCTTCACTATCCTTCTACAAAAAATAGGCAGAGATCCATGAATTTAAACATTTAGAATCTAGTTTTAAGATTGATTTGAACTTGATAAATAAAGTGGACTTTCTTGTCCAGAAATTAGAATAACTCCTAATCCTAGGTCAACAATCTCCTGCATAATTCACATTATCCTCTAATTATCAGAAGATTTATTCTATTTGTGCTAGCCCAACTCATAATGTGAGTGAATATTCTACGGCTGCACAAGTTTTATCTTTTATCCAAGAACAAGTTTAAGCTGTACAAGGCTACTGTAAGATGGTTAATGACCCATTTTCAAATATATATAACCCAGATTGAAGGGACCATCCTAATTTTTCTTGGATACTCCAACAGACTTAGGCTCAGATCCAAATTCTATTTGTTTATCAAAATAGACCCCAATATCAAAATTATGTCTATAATAGTGATTAGCCTAGTCTATCCACTCAGCTATTGCATTATCATCAGTCATCATACCCATCTCCTCAATAGACCAATCTAGCCAATGATGATAAATTTAATCAATTACAATAATTAATTCTAATCTAGCAATAATTAATTTTGACTCAACAACAATCTATCACCAGACTAAAAGCTCAAATAGGATAATTAGCTAAGTCTACCATGAGGAGAGAACTAGGTTAATTATCGAACCAACTAATATTTATAAATAATCCATCTATTGTCCACCAACCACCTAGTCCAAATTATCAATCTAATCCCACCTAAGAATCTCTATTTAGAGAATGCCAAAGTAATTTCTGAACTTAAAAGTTATAGAATTCTTATGGACTCATACCAAGACCAGGTGAGAATAGCTAGTACTGATGCAAGCCAAAATAAAAATTTAGAAAAAGAGGTTAGTATTGAAACTAACCATATAGAAGAACCTAAGCCTTGAATCGATACTAATGCTGGTTCTAATTTATATAAAACTGATAAAGGGAAGAAGAGAGCCAATAATTTACTCGAAATCTATAAACCAATACTCCCATTTTCTTTAGGCCTAAAAGCTGGTTCTTCTTACAAAAACAAAGAGGCATGTAATGAAGTATCAATGAAGTTATTTAAATAAGATCATAATAATTTACCTGCAAACTGAAGTCGTCTTTAGTCACCCTTCCAGTATCCATTTCATCAAATTTATCTTCTAATCCAAAAAATTAATTCATGAGTATTCTAGAAGACTAAATAGGAGAAATTCTTGACAAACAAGGAACTGAGAATGGGGTCATAAACTATATTTCCATAATTAGTAATGAATACATCAATAAAGAGATAATAAATTATCTTCCTGAGATTGATAATTTAAAACCATTGGAATTTATTAATCCAGTATTTGATATAGGATAAATAAGCTATCTTGTATCTAGCTGAAGATGGTAAACTCACCGCTTGTTGGGAGGCAACCCAATATTTAATTTTTTTATCTAATTTATCCTTTTAGTTTATTTTCTTTTTAGGTCATCTTAAATAAGTTAGAGAGAGAGCCTAAATTTTCAAAGGCATATGCTGGACCACAAATATATTGAATCAGGTGTATTCTTTTTTGTTCTTTATTATAATTTTTATTTTTCTTCTCTATTGAGGATAATATCGATTAGGTTGAGGGAGAGGATAATAAATTTTTTAAATTTCTTAAAGTTCTTGAAGAAGTTATTATTTAGCATTTAGACATCCAATTATGCTTAAGAATCGAGTTGAACTAAGTATTTTTAAAAGAAAATTGATGCATAGATCAGAGAATTTATGAGATATTGAGTATTAAGAAAATCCAATAAAAACTTAAGTCTAGAACATAAATTTTTTTTCTTTGAGCACTTCTGATTTTTTCTACCAGCATCAAAAAAGAGTCTACTTATTATGGGCTTATGTAAGATAACTATATATATTTTTTATTAAAAAATTAATTATTAAATAAAATAGTTTTCAAGTACTTCTTATTGAGTAATCGGAGCTCTTTGCCTAAGCAAGCATTGAGTTTTGCATCAAAAGATGAGAAGGACGAGAAAGCTTATTATAAAGCTAATCTTAATTCGTAGTCTGTTTGATTCGAGCTAGTATGTCCGAGAGTTTTTTATACCTATTGCCCTAAAGCCAACTGGTTTGTGAGTCATTAGTCCAAGACTTGCTATACGGATCAAATAGAAAGCTTAAGAGATTAAGATACTAAATAGTGATACAACATTTAAATATATATATATTAATTTTTCACTGAGTAATCGGATCCCATTGCCTAAACAAGCAATAATATTCACATCAAAAAGTGGGCAATGTAAATAAAAAATTAAATCAATAAATGAAGGATAGAAGTAAGAATACACTTGTCCGTATGAAAGTTTAGATGATTCAGAGACAATGATAGGTCAATTTAGAAAAAGTTTAGAAAAGTTGAATGTTCTCCACTTAACTTTAATACTGCTAAGTACTAATACTCTAATGACATACCTCATTTATGCTTTACTGAACATCAATGGTTATTTTAAAAATTACTCCAGTGAAATTCAAAACTCTCAAGTTAAACGTTATTTAAAACTAAATTTTTTTTTCTTGAACATGAGCAAAGCTTAAGTTTGAGGGTGTGATAAGTATCATAAAAATATCATCAAAAATATTAATTTATTAATTAAATTATTTTTATTTTTAAAAATTAAATATTTTTATTCATCTATTTTAGAAAATATATTTATCAATGGAAAGAGCTCATTTTTTTGATCATAATAAAATAAGTTTGAAGCAAATCGAAGTTAAAATGGACCTTATATGAATTTTTAAAGAAAAAAACTTTAAAAAAATTAATTCAGCTCAGCTGGCTCATCCAGCCAAGCTAGCGCGCTTAGCCAAGCCATCAAAAGTAGCTCAATTGGTGAATCTTAGCTCAACTCATGCACTGTCCAAGCCAGCTTAGCCATAGAAGTTGATCCGCCAGTCCACGAACCAGGCGTAGTCTACCAGCTCTATTGGAAATTGTGTTTCAAAGATAATCGTTAGCCTGTTGATAGTTGAGATATTATAATTAATTTATTAATTAATAAAAAAAATTTTGGCATCTTTTTTCATCATAAGTTTACATCTTCTAATGAACTCCATTGTTGTGATGAAGTCCTTAGGACTATTTTTGATAAAGAGAGGATTTATTGATTAGACCTTAAATTTGTTCATGATCAAATGATAAGATGTTAATTAGGATGACAACGTCTATCGAGCATAGATCACTATATGCCATATAGGTTGGTTATCCTCTTAACCAAGATGTGTGGAGACACTGGTATGGCATACAGGTGAGATGTATAGATACGTCATCATTGAACGTGACCAACTCAAGAGCATTCTACTGTCGAGAATGTCTCTGATGGGATATAGGTATAAGTATCCCTTAAACCTGAGATCACCTCAGTGACTTACAAACAACTCACTATGCTTTGGTACCGAACTAACTAAATTTCTAATTCAGCAACGAAAGGCTTTTGAGCATAGTCAAGTACTTACGAAGTTGAAGTGTGATCAAGATGGAATTGACCACTCCAAGAGTTAGAGAAAAATGTATCACTGTATTTTAATATAGAAAAACCATGGCCAAGATAATCCATCTGATGGATCTAATATTTTAAAGTACAATATGGACAACTTGATCAGAGTTGATAGTTGAACTCTAATGTGTCCTATGAGCATTGTGGTCAAGGGGATGAATTATATGGATACTATATCCGCATGGGTTCTAAGAATGGTGTTCTACATCTTCGACCTATCCGACCGTCAGGTATCATTGCTAGATAGTAACTTTGATTGATACAAAAATTTATTTCTGTACTACCAACTTAGGTTCCGACCTATGAGGTCACATACATTTGAGCTTACAATCTGATTGGATGGTTGATCAATGATTAAGAATCATTCTAGGGTTAAACAATCAATACGATTGGTGTTTAACCTAGAGCAAGTATTGTAGGAGGATTGATTAGCAATTGAATTGCTAATTGACTGAATTTGATTAAGCCAATAAATTAAAATTAAGTTTAATTAAATAAAATTTAATTAAATTTAGTTTGGGCTTGATTGGATCATGTTCAATTGGTTTATTGGATAAGCCAAGTTCAAGGAAGAACTAGTCCTAGTCTAACTAGGATTCAGATTAACCCAATTTTTTAATTTAATTAAAAAATAAATTAAAATTAAATATAATTTAATTTAATTTAATTAAGCTCCTAATTAGGTTAGGGTTTTATTTAATTGGGTTGATTTAATCTTATTTTTATTTGGTTAAAAGATCTTGTTTGACCAAGTCAAAATAGGAGTACTAGTGTGACTCGGACTCCCTATCTCCTTGCACCACCTTGGTCCCAATGCCCTCCATACATTTTTTTTAGGTATTTTTCATGAAAAATCCCTTTCTTTCTAATTTCCATGCCCCATCTCTTCCTCCAAGTCATATTTCAAATTTAGGTGGAAGACCAAGTCAAAGGAGGAATTGATTTTGCTTAGGATTCTATGAGATAGAATCCGTATTGACCAAAATATTTTCCCTTGAGTGTCACCCCCTCTTTTAATTAATTCTTCTCTTATTCCACCAAAATAATCTCCTTTTTTGTGCACCCTCCTCTGCTGGTCCATGCAAAAAATTGTGAAGGAGGCGCCCAAGAGTTGGGCGCCCCAACAACTTTCCACGTTTGGATATTGCTAGTCTAGGAATTTGATCTAAACTTGGACTCTTCTTTTCTCCTATTTATTGGATGAATTTTATTTTAATTTTTTTATATAATACAGAGATTTGGGAGAGTTTTAGGGTGTGCAAAAATTAGAGGAAGTGGGTCCATGGGCATGGGGGTTCCGTAGGCACCAAACTAGGTGTCTAGGTGAGAGAAAAGAGAAGAAGAAGAGGATCTTCTTCTTGGACTGTTTTAATTTCAATCTCTCCTCCTTTCTTTTGATTTTTTTTGAGAGAGTCTCAAATCAGCAAACTCTCATTTTACTTTTGATATTTTGGAGAGTTTAAATTTTAAAGAAGAAAGCATTGGATCGACCGTCGAAGAAGGATCAGCACAGTACTAGCATGCTATGTTGATTTCTTGCATCGGACTTCAGATCAAAGATCGTAGGCTCGTGTAGATGACTCCTAGAGGTCTGATGCATGTGCGGCACATGACATCATCCTTAAGCCTAGATCAGCAAGTTAGAATATTTAACTTGCTCAGGTAATAGATATGATCTATAAACTTCATACCTACATTTGACGTAGTGTAGATCTAGGTTGATTTGATCAATCTTTTACTTTCTTATTTGATTTTAATTTTTGATTTAATATCATATCTTGATCATATAATAGATCTAAGATCTAGGTATTTATATATTTATTTAAATAAATATTTAATTTATTTAAGTCGTTCACTATAAGATCTTGAAAAAATTTTCAAGATCTACCTGTAAAATCGTAGATCTGATTTCTTCAATTGGTATCAGAGCCCAGATTCTTATTACATGATTTTTATGCATGTCTAGATTATTTTTTAGATTAAATATAATTTATAATTTAATTATTAAATCTAAAATTAAAAAAATAAAATATTTTAGATTGCATGGACTGCCATAATATTGTCTTGCTGTAAGGTTTATCCCTTACAGTGAATAGGTTATCCTAGTTCATGATGATCTGACTCTAATCATAAATTTATTAGATTTGATCTAATTTTATTTATAATTTAATAGATTTAAAATAATTTTAAATCTAAAAATAAAATATTTTAGATTGCACGGACTACCATAAGGTTATCCTACTATAAGGTTTATCCCTTACAGTGAATAGGTTATCCTAGTACGTGCTGATCTAAAATATTGATCATAAAATTTTAGATTAGATTTAAGAGATTTTATGATCTAATTAAAAATATTTTAATCTAATTTTAATCTTCATAAATATGTTAGATTTGATCTAGGAAGATTTATAATTGATTATTATTGAAATTGTTTTAATTACATGAACCTGTTTAGATTAGATGTAAAGTAGATTAATGTTTATATAACTTGCATATTGATTATGAATTAAATATGCAACTTGATTGATAGAACCATGTTGTAAAAATATTTTACAAATATGAAAACTATTTTGAAAAAGCCAAACCCCAACCCTCAGCCCAAAACTTAATTAAGAATTAAGCAGTTGTTTGATTAGGTTCTAGGATTGTAAATTGAAGATCCTATGACACGAATCATAACACATTGGGTTAATGGGTTAGTAGAGATTAGGTTCATTAATTGGGTTAGATCTAGTGTTAGATTAAAGAATGAATTTAATTAGAGAATTGACTAAATCTAATCAATTATTGTCTTAGATTAGGTCAATGATTCTCTAGATCAATTGCAATAGTTGTAGTTGGTCAAGTTCATGTCTTTAACAAGACCCAAGATGGACTTGATTCTTGACTATGCAGTCTAGCATGAACTATTAGGTTGATCTAATTAAAATTAATTAAACCAGTTGGTGTCTATGGTAAACCAGACCAGTGGTTTTTAATTGGTAGCCCGCTTATCTGGCCATTTCTGATGGTGTCTAACCCAAGCCTGGTAGACCCTTCCACTGATTGAACTTATCTGGTCTCTTGGTGAGATTATATTTTGATCGGATCGCTTGACTATTCGAGCTAACCCATGTTAGCTAGGTAAATCAGTTTGACTGATTTAGGTGCTCCTACACTAGCCTATTAATGGTCTCCCTTAAGCTGACTTGGTGAAGTTGGTGGAAGGATCATGACAAGCTGGTTAATCTGACCTACTCACTTCTATAAATAAATCCTCTAAAATTATTAGATCCCTAAAATGAAATAGTTATATGATAACTGGATCATAGCCTCCCATTAAGTGGATGATAATGGGTCCATTAGTTGGATAATCATTGGAGGCCCAAAGGCCTAGTGCTTATCGATTGATGGCATTATCATTCATTATATGATCTCTTGGATACATCTTTCTAAATGGTGGTCAGGTGGACCAACCAAAGTTGGGCCTGATCATTCATTGGTTGGATAGACCAAGTATGGTTATGTTAATGGTTGGACCTACTTGAACCCTTTTTTGAGAAGGCCAAAGCCAACTGATCAGGGCCTAGGGCAAAATTTAATTACTAAAAATTATTTGAAGAAATAATTGATTATGAACATACCCTTAGATGTATATGGGTGGGCCAACCAAAGTTGGGCTTGTGTATAGTTTATGTGGATTCTAGTACCCATTAAGGAATTAGGGTAATTTCTCGAATTAGAGGTAGAGGCTACCAATTCAAATAAAATAGTGGGAGAAATCTTTTGATTAAAGTCCAAATCTTTAGATTTAATGAATCAATTAATAATTAGATTTTGATTTTTCTTGGTGAAGATATGGCCACTTTTCTATCGCTCTGATCATTATTTAACAATGATAAGTTGGTGGGACCTAACTTCGATAGCTGGTACCGAAAGTTGAAGATTATCTTGGAGCATGAATGGATCCTATATATGTTGATGGATCCTGCATGTTAGGAGCCAGCTGCCAATGCATGTGGAACAGTTAGAAACACTTATCAAAAGTGGATTAGTGACCGAACCATGGTGCGCTGCATTATGCTAGCTATGATGAGCGACGAGTTTAGTCGTTGGTTTGAGATAGCTCAGCCAAATGAAATGCTCCAAGTGTTGGAGGATTCTTTTGGCACACCCGATGACTTTGAGGGGCATAAGACTAATTGCGCCATCTTCAATGCTAGAATACAGGATGGAGCCTCTGTCACTGATCATGTATTGTATATGATCGAGCTGATAGAGCACTTGAGCAAACTCAGCTTTTTCTTGCATGAACAATATGAGAAAGATGCAATACTGAACTCGTCACCAAAGTCCTATCTCCCTTTTCTTACTCATTACAGAATGACAAAGCCTAAAGTAAACTATCATGGCTTATTGGGGTTACTTTAGAATTATGAGAAGGATCACCAGCTCCATAAAGAGTCGGTGAACTTAGTGAGAGGTTCGTCTTCTGGTTCTCAACCCTTTAGAAAAGAAAAGAAGAATAAGAAGAAGAAAACAAAAAATGTGCAAGTTCAGGCTGGGACATTAGTGCAGGGCCAGACTAGGAAGATCAAGCCCGATAAGAGTCAAACTAAATGCTTCTTTTGCAAGCAGCGAGGGTACAAGAAGAGAAACTATCCTCAGTACATTGCCTTCCTGGATCCGAACAGGCAAAGAAAAAAGCAAGCTATTGCTGGACAAGGTATTTATATGATAACTTATTATAATTTTTCTATTTATGATATTACTGACTGGGTATTGGATACCGATAGCCCTTACCATATTTGTAATTCATTACGAAAATTACAGGTCAGTAGAAGATTCGAGCAAGACAAGAGATTCTTGAATGTTGGAGATGAAAGACTAGTTTCAGTTTTAGCTTGAGAAATTTTGAAACTTATATTTAAATCTCATACCGTTGTTCTTAGTGACTGTCATTTCTATCCTAATTTTTTTTAAATATTATTTCTATAGGCCTTTTGGCCATGAACAATTATGAAATTTTAATAAAGAAATGAGTTTGTAATGTCATTATGAATGGTGTTACTACTTTCTGTGGATAATTGAATAATGGTGTATATATGTTATCACAACTTGTTAATGTAGTCTATTCTACTAGCATGTATCCTAGATTAGATAGTGTATCAGATGTCTACTTATGGCTCTGTAGGCTAGGTCATATAAATAAGAATGGGATAAATAGGTTGACTCAAGAGGGAATCCTCAAAGTTAATGATTATGAATCACTTCCAACCTGTGAGTCCTATCTTCTTGGTAAAATGACTTAGTTACATTTTACTGAAAAAGGTGAGAGAGCCAATGAGCTCTTAGATCTAGTACATACTGATGTATGTGGACCAATAAGCACAAGTGCTAGAGGTGGATATGTCTACTTCATAACTTTCATAGATGATCTATCCAGATATGAATATGTCTATCTGATGAAATATAAGTCAGATTCTTTTAAAATGTTCAAATGATTTCGAAGTGAAGTAGAAAAATAAACTAAAAAGAATATTAAAACTCTTCGATCTGACCGAGGAGGAGAATATCTTTCTGGTGAGTTTTTCACATATCTAGGATAGAATGAAATTCTCTTCGAATGGACTCCTCCTAGAACACCACAACATAATGGTGTGTTTGAAAGAAGAAATCGAGCTTTGTTAGACATGGTCTGATCCATGATGGAATTTACCAGCTTGCTGATATCCTTCTGGGGATATGCACTCGGAGTTTGTTATCTATTAAATAGGGTTCCAAGAAAGTCTATAGTTAAAATCCCATATGAGATATAGATTGGATGTAAGCCAGCACTTTCACATCTTAGGATTTGGGGGTGCCTAGCTTATATCAAATGGTTACTTACAGACAATCTTTGACCTAGGTCTGATAAGTATACATTCATAGGATACCCAAAAGAGACCAAAAGTTACTATTTCTACCATGCTGATGAACAAAAGGTGTTTGTTGGCCTTAGGGCAATCTTTTTGAAAAAGGAATTCCTTGATGAAGAAATTGTTGCCTCTAAGGTTGAACTTAATGAAGTTCAACAGATAGAAAGTCTGACACAGAATGTTGAGCCTAAGTCGGATTTGATCATATCAGATTCGAAGTCTAGTGAATCCGCACCATTAAGGCGATCCGACAGAGTACCCCACCATTCAGATAGATACTATGAATTATTAGTCCAGGATGGTGATTCCATCGTACTTGATAAGAATGATGAGGACTCGATCACTTATATGGATGCGATGCAGAGACTCAACTCTTACGAATGGCTAGAAGCCATGAGATCCAAAATGGATTCCATGAAGGTCAATGATGTATGGACATTAGTTGACCCATTTGAAGGGGTTAAACCTATTTGGTGTAAATGGGTTTTCAAAAGGAAGAGGGGTGTAGATGGAAAGATGGAGACCTGTAAAGCCCATTTGGTTGCCAAGGGGTATCGTCAACGTTATGGTATTGACTATGATGAGATGTTCTTTCCTATGGCAATGCTCAAGTCCATTTAGATCATGCTTGCCATTGCTATCTATCTGGACTATGAGATCTGGCAAATGAATGTGAAGACAGCTTTCCTAAATGGAGAGTTGATCGAAGAGGTGTATATGATACAACCTGAAGGATTCGCATCCATAGATGAGTCCAAGGTATGCAAGCTTTAGAGATCCATTTATGGATTGAAGCAGATATCTCAGAGTTGGAACATGTATTTTGATAAAGTGATCAAAATATATGGCTTCGTTAAGAATGGAGAAGAACCCTACATTTACAAATGGGCAAATATTCCAGTAGTGATATTCTTTATTTTGTACGTGGTTGATATTCTCTTAATCGCAAATGATATCCCCGCACTACAAGAAATAAAAGTCTGGTTGTCATCATAGTTCTCCATGATGAACTTGGGTGAAGCATCCTACATCCTAGGGATGAAGATCTATAGGGATAGGTCTAAAAGGAAGCTTGGTATATCTTAGTTCACGTACATAGAAACTATGCTGAAGAAGTTCAGCATAGAAAATTTCAAAAAGGACTATCTCTGAATAGGCTAAGAAATTTTTCTCTCTAAAAAGGATTGTCTGACAACTCCTGAAGAGAGAGAGCGTATGAGTAGAATTTCATATGCTTTGACAGTGGGGTCTATTATGTATGCAATGATATGTACGAGATCAAACATGGCATACTCACTAGGAGTAGTGAGTAGATACCAGTTTGGCCCTAAAGAAAATCACTGGAAGGTGGTTAAAACCATCCTTAAGTATTTGAAAAATACTAAGGACCAATGGTTGGCTTATGGTGAGTCAGATTTGAAGCTTGTGGGATTTACAGACTCCAGCTTTCAATCTAATCATGATAATAGTAAAAGTGTGTTGGGGTATATCTTTACTTAAAATGGTGGAGTCATCTACAGAAAAAATTTCAAGCAGCATATAGTAGTAGACTCTTTTTGAGAAGTAGAGTACATGGCAGCATCAGATGCAGCAAAGAAAGCTGTGTGGCTGAGAAAGTTCATCACCAAGCTCGGAGTAGCACCCTCCATTGATGGTCCAGTCCTACTCTACTGCGATAGCACTGGTGCCATAGCTTAAGCAAAGGAATCGAAGGCACACCAGTGAACAAAGCATATTCTGCATCGCTTCCATTTGGTCCCTGAAATCATGGATCGTGGTGACGTCAACTTTCAGAAGATCGACGAAAAGGAGAACCTAGCCAATCCCTTCACTAAAGCCCTAGCAATCAAGGAGTTCGACAACCATATATCGAAGATGGGTATTAGATACTATGTCGAGTGGCTTTAGAACAAGTGGGAGTTGTTGGAAATTGTGTCCCAAAGCCAATCGTCAGCCTATTGATGGTTGAGATATTGTAATTGATTTATTAATTAATGAAAAATATTTTAGCATCTTTTTTCATCATAAGTTTACATCTTCTAAGGAACTCCATTATTGTGATGAAGTCCTTAGGACTATTTAGTTTCGATAAAGAGAGAATTATCGATGAGTCCTTAAATTTGTTCACGACCAAATGATAGGCTGTTAATTAGGACGACAGTGTCTATTGAGCATAGGTCACTATATGCCATATAGGTTGGTTATCCTCTTAACCAAGATGTATAGAGACACTAGTATGGCATACAGGTGAGATGTATGGGTACATCATCATTGAATGTGACCAACTCAAGAGCATTCTACTATCGAGAATATCTCTGATGGGATATAGGTATAAGTATCCCTTAGCCCTGAGATCACCTTAGTGACTTGCAAGCAACTCATTGTGCTTTGGTACTGGACTAACTGAATTTTTAATTCAGTAATGGAAAGCTTTTGGGCATAGTCAAGTACTTGCAAAGTCGGAGTGTGATCAAGATGGAATTGACCACTCCAAGAGTTGGAGAAGAATGTATCACTATATTTCAATATAGCAAAACCTTGGTCAGGATAATCCATCAGATGGATTTAGTATTTTAAAATACAATGTGGACAACCTGATCAGAGTTGATAGTTGAACTCTGATGTATCCTATGAGCATTATGGTCAAGGGGATGAATTACATGGAAACTATATTCGTATGGGTTCTAAGGATGGTGTTCTACACCTTCGACCTATCTGATCGTCGGGTATCATTGCTAGATGGTCACTTTAATTGGTATATAAATTTATTTCTATGCTACCAGCTTAGATTTGGACCTATGAGATTACACATATTAGAGCTTACAATCTGATCGGATGGTTGTTCAACGATTAAGAATCGTTCTAGGGTTAAACAATCAATACGATTGGTGTTTAACCTAGTGCAAGTGTTGTAGGAGGATGATTAGCAATTGGATTGCTAATTAGCTTAATTTGATTAAGCCAATAGGTTGAGATTAAGTTTAATTAAATATTATTTAATTTGATTTAGTTTGGGTTTGATTGGATCAAGTTCAATTAGTTTATTGGATAAGCCAAGTGCAAGGAAGAACTAGTCCTAGTCTAACTAGGACTCGGATTAACCCAATTTTCTAATTTGATTAGAAAATAAATCAAAATTAAATTTAATTTAATCTAATTTAATTAATCTCTTAAATGGGTTAGGGCTTTATTTAATTAGATTGGTTTAATCTTGATTTTATTTGGTTAAAAGATCTTGTTTGACCAAGTCAAAATAGGAGTCCTAGTGTGACTAGGACTCCCTATCTTCTTGCGCCACCTTAGTCCCAATGCCCCCCATACTGATTTTTTAGGTATTTTTCATGAAAAATTCCTTTCTTCTTTATTTTCACATCCCCTCTCTCCCTCCAAGTCATATTTAAAAGTTAGGTGGTAGACCAAGTCAAAGGAGGAATTGGTTTTGCTTAGGATTCTATGAGATAGAATCCTTATTAACCAAAACATCTTCCCTTGAGTGCCCCCCAATCTTTTAATTAATTCTTCTCTTATTCCATAAAAATAATCTTTTTTTTTAATGCTCCATCCCTTGTTGCTCTCCACAAAAAATTGTGGAGGAGGTGCCCAAAAGTTGGGCATCCCAATAACTTCCCATGTTTGGATATTCCTAGTCTAGAAATTTGACCTAACTTGGACTCTTTCTTTTTTATCTATTGGATTAATTTTATTCTAATTTTTTTATGAAATATAGAGATTTGGGAGAGGTTTAGGGTGCACAAAAATTGGAAGAAGTGGGTCCTTGGGCATGGGGTTTCCATAGGCACCAATCTAAGTGTCTAGGTGAGAGAAAAGAGAAGAAGAAGAGGGTCTTCTTCTAGGGCTATTTTAATTTCAATCTCTCCTCCTTTCTTTTGAGTTTTTTTGAGAGAGTCTCAAATCAACAAGCTCTCATCTCTCTTCTCATATTTTGGAGAGTCCAAATTTCAATGAAGGAAGCATCGGATCGATCGTCGAAGAACAATCAGCATAGTACTAGCATGTTGTGCTGATTTCCCGTATCAGACTTCAGATCAAAGATTGTAGGCTCATGTGGATGACTCCTAGAGGCCGAACGCATGTGCGGCTCATGACATCATCCTCAAGTCTGAATCAGCAAGTTAGAACATCTAACTTGCTTAGGTAATAGATATGATCTATAAACTTTATACCTACATTTGATGTAGTGTAGATCTAGGTTGATTTGATCAACCTTTTACTTTCTTATTTGATTTTAATTTCTAATTTAATATCATGTCTTGATCATATAATAGATTTGAGATCTAAGTATTTATATATTTATTTAAATAAATATTTTATTTATTTATATCTTCCACCATAAGATCTTGAAAAAAATTTCAAGATCTACCTGTAAAACCCTAGATCTGGTTCCTTCAAGCTTAGCAGAAGGCAGCAAATCATAGGCTGCCACATGGTGGACCAAGACCCTTAAAGGGTTTATAAAAATTCTCATACAGCATTCAGAGGTAAAATGGTAATTTTACAGGCCAAGGTGCATGCTGATTGATTGCGGTCTATGGTACACTCGGTCTATAGGATCCATGAGCACAGTAATGGCGCGATCATGTGGCTATGGTTTATTCCAGTCCAAATCTGATGGCCATGGCTTTTTCCTATTTTGATTCAATTTTCCAGCTCTACCCAGCATGCAATCCAATAGCCATGCACATTCCAGGCATTGACCGAATGGTTGACAGAGCTTTCGACGGCGATTAAGCTCCCAGGCATCGATCCAATGGCCAAAATTCTTCTAATCAATGCTATCCAATGGCTGGTATTTAATCCGACTAGGAAAAGGATTCTAGTATGATTTTCGATGCAATCTAATAGATCAAAACCACCCATTTGCATGATAGGACAGCCTGAAATAATTTTGACTTGATCTTGACTATTATATGTTGATTTTTGATATTTTTTGGATCGTTTGATCAAGATCTGATGGCCAGAACTTATGGAACTACATAGAATTCGATCTAGGAACTATTTTTATCAAATTTTTCATGAGATTTTTTTATATTTGCTAATCAAAACACTTCTTTACTCCCATATTGCTTAGCAACAAAGGATCTAGCCCTTTAATACTCCATAAATAAGACTTCAGGCCATCAAATCAAGTCATCTTCAATCAAGAGAGGAGTTTGGTAAAGGGTAGAGCCATGCTTGGGATTAATGGTGGCTTCGGGGCATATGGTGCCGAGAGCAAGAGCTAGACTTCTGTAACATCTCAATGCCAATGTCAATCCAAGATCAAGATCAACTGCTTCTAATTTTTTTTATTTTTTTCTTATTTTTTAATTTTATATATTTAAATTCTAAATCAAATTTTAATTAATGTAAAATTTACTTATCAGCTATTTAAATTTCATGCACTTTATTTTTATTATAAATTTAATTATTGCTCTTTAATTTTATTACAAGTAGATGCTAAGATCTAACTAGTAGATCTTAATACCAAGTTTAATTTTTTACATCATTTAATTTTTATTTTTTATTTATAATTTTATTTTTTGACTTCAATTCTATTTTAAATCTTTTATTTTTTTTATATAAATTAAAAATTTTAAAACTAAAATATTGCCTTCTTTGTGGATTCGATCTGACTCACTACTTACTACCTATTTTTAATTGATTTAAGAAGTCAAAATTAAACTGATAAACATGGTGTCTTAACGACTACATTGTACTCTTATCAATCATGCCAAAGCTTGATCTTTCTTGACATCTTCGACCCCATATCCTATTAGGAACTTCATCTCCAAATAGTAATTAAAGTTGAAACTATTGTCCAAAGTGCATTCAAGTTTGATCGACCAAGAATTGCATTATGGACATAAGATGCCTTTACCATCAAAAAATCAACTTAGGCCTTGGATAGCTTTGGGTACCGACCTACCACAACAAATAAGATAATTATTTCTTTCATTGGCATAGCATCGTTGGTGAATCCCACTAACGGGGAGCTCATTGGTCCCATCGACTATCAGGTATAAATATGTTAGAGAATGCATCATAAAATAAAACATCAATAGAGCTTGCATTTGAAGGAACCAGTGCTACTTTCAAAATTTTTTTTCAAAATAGCTAAAATATAGCAAAAAATTAATTAATATAATTAATTAATTATTGATCATATCAAAAATTAAATCCTATAGTAAGGATCTAAATATGACATAAATGCAGACATATCAAATCTAAAAAATTAAAATAGTGCAGTAAACTATTTACTACATTAAAGTGTTCTGAACACTATACCTTGCATGGGCAGTCAATCACCACGATCTGATCATCGTTGAGGAGGTCTACTGGTCATGACATAGCTATACAGATGTTTGGCCTCCACAGATCATCCGCACGAGGCTCCTGATCCTGATCGGCTCCCTACAAGTGCAAGCTTGACACTGGAGTCTTTCAGAGGCTATTTCAATCGAGTGACTTTGATCTTCATTTACGGGCTTCACGTACCCTTCGAATTGCTGGTAGATGTAGTAGAGAGGTAGAGTAGGTTCTTCTAGAATTTTGGTGGGCTAACAACACTCATAGCTCACCAACTCTCTTCTCGAAACCTAGGTCAAAAACCTAGGGTAGCACTCTGAAAACCTTGCGCCCAACACTTAGTTTTTCTCTTCTCTCAGGAATTTTTTAATTCAAACTCACACAGAAGGGGAGGTGTCACATAGATGGATTTCTCATTCTTTAGGTGTCGCACATCCCAAAGAAAATCCTCCTTTTATTTGTGCCAAACCAAGTCTTCTATGCATAGGAGGATTAGATTATTATTCAATCAAACTCCCTTTGAATTGTAACAACTTGATCCTTATCCCATGGAGCATGAGAAGACCAGGCGCACACCCTCTTTTTTTGTGAAAAAAAAGTCATAAGAAACCTTTTGTCATGTAGATAAGAGGGTGCACAAAGGAGAGGTGGCGCATGGATAAGAATAGGTTGGTTTCTTAATTCAAATTTGAATCTCATTCAAACTTAAACATTAACTACTAATCCTTATCCATATTAGGCATTAAGAAAGTGGGCATGAGATCCCTTTGTGCATGGGAGAAAACTTATGAGAACCTTTCTCATGAATTTTAAATGAGCGTAGGAGAGATGAGGTGGCGCATGGGAAGAGAAGACTAGTCAAACTACTCTTTGAATTTAAACTTCAACCAATTGAACCAAACCAATCAAAATTGGTTAAGTCCAATTAGATCAAATTAAATCAAACATAATTAGGCTTAATTAGGATCAATTAAATTTTAATATAATTAGGAATTGATCAAGCCCAACCTCTAATCAAATTAGGGTTCGAACCTTCTCGATGATTAGGTCAACTCGTGACCTAATCAGGTCATACCCAACTGAACCCAATTCAATTGGACTTGATCCAAAAATAATTACTTAATCAAATTGAGTTAATTAGCAATCAAATTACTAATAAAATC
Source organism: Cocos nucifera (assembly GCA_006176705.1). Classification (NCBI taxonomy): domain Eukaryota; kingdom Viridiplantae; phylum Streptophyta; class Magnoliopsida; order Arecales; family Arecaceae; genus Cocos; species Cocos nucifera. The sequence continues at coordinate 46,986 of QRFJ01004196.1, read as the reverse complement.
TTTCATAAATCTAGAGTCTAAATCCTATGGGTATCCGGATAATAAAGTCCCATCAAAATGAAGCTCTTGATCGAAGAGTCCCAAATCAGTGGGACTCTTGATCTCGGTGTCCGAAATAAGTGAAACTAATAATTATAGAGTTCCAACTCTCAATCATAGAGTCTCAAACATTTAGGACTTAGAGTTCTAAAGCTATGAAACTCTTGATCGAAGAGTTTCAGTCTAGTGGGACTCTTGACCATAGACTCTCAGACATTGAGACTCAGTATCCCAACCTAGCAGGACCTTTCGATTGAAGAGTCCCAGTCCAGTGGGACTCTAAATCCTAGAGTCTCAATCGAGTGAGACTCTTCACCAGCCATTAGATCAGGTAGGAATCTCTGGTGTGTGTAACTCCATAGGTCCGAACTTAAGTCAGTAGCAGAAAAATCAATTTTTGTACTAATCAAAGTGACCATTTAGCAATGGTACCCGACGTCCAGATAGGTCAAATATTCACAATCATAACATTCAGAACCTACGCAAATATGGTTATCGTATAATCATCCCTATGACCTTTGTGTAATAGATTATTTAGGGTTAGACTATCAATCCTAGAAAATACATCCATGTTGTGTCTCAAAGCAATTTGTTCCATGACTCCTCACTAAGACTACCCTAGCCAAGGTTTTGCTAAATTAAAATACAATTGAATACAGCTCTTGAAATCAAGAGTGATCAATCCCATCTTGATACACACACTGACTATTTAAGTACTTGACAGTGCCCAAATATCTTCCATCACTGAATTAAAAATTCAGGTAGTCTGGCACCAAAGCATAGTGAGTTGCTTGGAAGTTATCATGGTGATCTTAGATTAGAGGGATACTTAAACTCATATTCCATCAGAGCTAATCTTGATAGAAGAAAAGCTCCAGAGTTGGTCATGTTCAGTGTAGATGTACCCATACATCTCACTTGCATGCTATATCAGTGTCTCAATACTCCTTGATTATGAGGGTAACCAACCTATATGGCACACAATGATCTATACTCAATAATCGTTATCATCTTAAGTAATAACGTATCAATTGATCGTGAACTATTTAAGGACTAAACAATAAATCCTCCTTTGTCGAATCTAGATAGTCCTAAGGACTTCATCACAACATAGGAGTTCATTAGAAGATAATAAAATTTATGATGAAAAAATGTCAAAATAATTTTTATTAATTTATAACTCATATATAATTATAAATGTATATCCCAACCATCAACAGACTGGCAATTGACTTTGGAACACATTCCTAACAATCTCCCACTTAGACTAAAGACGATTAGTGCAGTATCTAATACCTATCTTCGACTTGAAGTCGTTGAACTCCTTCACCGTAATAGCTTTAGTGAATGGGTCGGCCATGTTTTTCTTTCCATCGATCTTCTGAAGGTCGACATCACCTCAATCCACAATCTCTCGATTAAGATAGTAGCAACGTAGAATATGATTAGTCCATTGGTGTGCCTTTAGTTCCTTCACCCGAGCAATGGCTCCAGATCTATCACAATTGAGCAAAATTGGACCATCAAGGGAGGATGCTACTTTAAGCTTGGTGATGAATTTTTTCTGCCACACCACTTCTTTGGCAGCATCGATGCAGCGACATACTCCACCTCGCAAATAGAATCAGCCATAGTGTGTTACTTGAAACTCTTCCAACAGATGGCCCTACCATTAAGGATGAATGTATATCTCGACACACTCTTACTATCATCATGATCAGACTGAAAATTGGAGTCTATAAATCCCATAAGTTTTAAGTTCGATTCACCATATACAAGCCATCAGTCCTTAATTAGTATTTCTCAAATACTTTAGGATGGTTTTAACAACCTTTTAGTGGTTCTCCCTTAGATCAAATTGGTATCTACTCACTATCCCTAGTGAGTTACTACATCTGATCGCGTACATATCATGGCGTACATTATAGAACCCACTGCCAAAGCATATGGTATTTTACTCATATGCTCTCTTTCTAGAGGTGTTGTCAGATAATCTCTCTTTGAAAAAAAAAGTCATGGCCTATCAGTAAATAGCCTTTCTTAAAATTCTCCATGCTGAATAATTTCAGTACAGTGTCAATGTACATAGATTGAGATAATCCAAGTAACCTTTTAGATCTATCTCTATAGATTTTCATCCCTAGGATGTAGGAAGCTTCTTCCAGATCTTTCATTGAGAACTGTGATGACAGTCAGATCTTTATTTCTTGTAATACAGAGACACCATTATAGATTAAGAGAATGTCATTAACATACAATACTAGGAATACTATTGCTGAACTATTAGCCTACTTGTATATGTAGGGTTCATTTTCATTCTTAACGAAGCCATATATTTTGATTATTCTATCAAATTGTATATTCCAACTCCGAGATGCCTACTTCAGTCCATAAATGGACCTTTGAAGCCTACACACCTTAGACTCATCTATGGATGTGAATCTTTTAGGTTGTATCATATACACCTCTTCATCCAGCTCTCCATTTAGTAAAGCCATTTTCACATCCATCTGTCAGATTTCATAGTCCAGATAGCAATGATGGCAAGCATAATCTGAATAGATTTGAGCATTGCCACATGAGAGAACGTCTCATCATAGTCAATACCATAATGTTGATGATACCTCTTGACAACCAAACGGGCTTTATAGATCTCCATCTTTCCATCTACGCCTCTTTTTCTTTTGAAGATCCACTTACATGCTATGGGTTTTACCCCTTTAGGTGGGTCAACCAATGTCCATACATTGTTAACTTTCATAAATTTCTTTTCAGATTTCATGGCCTTAAGCCATTTATCAGAGTTGGATCTCTGCATTGCATCGATATAGATAATCGAATCATGATCGTTCTCATCGAGTTCAATAGAATCCCCATCTCGACCCAAGAAACCATAGAATCTATCCAGTTAATGTGGTATTCTGCCAGATCGCCTTAAGGATGCATCTACAATGGGTTCTGGGTTTGATCTAATTAGATCTAGCTTAAATTCAATAACTTGTGTCTGTTCTTCTACTTGTCATATTTTATCAAGTTCGACCTTAGAGGTATTAGTTTCTTCACCAAGGAACTTCTTCTCTAAAAAGACTACCTTAAGGCTGATAAACATTTTTTGCTCATCAGTAAGATAGAAGTAATATCCTTTAGTTTCTTTTGAGTAACCAACAAAACTATACTTATCAAACCTAGGTACAAGCTTGTCTGTCATTAAACATTTGACATAAGCCGGACACCCCCAAAATCTAAGATGCGAGAGTACTGGCTTACATCCTATCCATATCTCATATGGTATTTTATTAATAGATTTACTCAAAATCTTATTTAGAATGTAACAAGCTAACTCGAGCGTATATCATCATAGAAAGATCGGCAAACCAGCAAACCCCATCATGGATCGAACCGTGTCCAATAGGATCCAATTCCTTCTTTCAGACACACCATTATGTTGTGGTGTTCTAGTAGTCTATTGGGAGAGAATTTCATTCTCTCCTAGATATGTCAGAAACTCATTGGAAAGGTACTCACCCCCTCGATCAGATTGAAAAGTTTTAATACTCTTCCTAGTTTGCTTCTCTACCTCATTTCAGAATAGTTTGAACATTTTAAGTGACTTCGACTTATGTTTCATTAAATAGATGTATCCATACCTAGATAGATCGTCAGTAAAGATTATGAAGTAGAAGTATCCACCTCTGGCACTTGAGCTCATGGGTCCGCATATATTTGAATGCACTAGACTCAGGAGTTCAGTAGCTCATTTACCTTTTCTAGTAAAGGCAACTTGGTCATCTTACCAAGAAGATAGGACTCATAGATCAAAAGTGATTCACAATTACTAATGTCAAAAATTTGTTCTTGAGCTAACATGTTAATTCTATTCTTGTTAATATGACCCATCCTACAGTACCAAAGGTAGACATCAGACACATCACTAATTCTAAGGTATTTACCAAAGGATTGAACCAAGCTAATAGGCATAGATAACAAATAAATTCCATTTTTCAATTGCCCAAAAAATTATAACACCATTCAAAATGACTTTACAAAATTTTTTTTTATTGATATTTCAAAACCATTCATGGCCAAAAGGCCTACAGAAATGATATTCAATAAGAAAGCTGGACAAAAATTATATTCATTAAGAATAACTTTATTTGAATTGATTATAAGATTCATGATTCCTAAAGCTAGAATTGAAACTTATCTTCCATCTCCAACATTCAGAAACCTCTCATCTTGATCAAATCTCCTACTAACCTACAAGCCCTACAAAGAATTACAAATATAATGAGGTCTTCCAGTATCTAATACCCAACCAGTAGAATTAAATAAAAAAAAAATTATAAGGTGTTATCATATAATTACCTTGCCCAGCAACCACTTGCTTCCTCCTTGGCCCGTTCGGATCTAGAGAGGCAATGTACAGAGGATAGTTCCTCTTTCAGTGCCCCTACTTCTTACAGAAGAAGTACTCCATCTGACTCTAATTGAGCTTACGCTTCTTGGTCCGACCCTGTGCAGTTAACCTGGCATTTGGCTGCACCTTCTTATTCTTCTTCTTCTTGTTCTTCTTCCCTTTCTTAAAGGGTTGACAACTAGAAGAAGATCCTCCCACTACATTCACCATCTCTTTGTGAAGTTGGTGATCCTTCTCAAAGTTCTGCAGCAATCCGAACAAGCTATGGTAGTTGACTATAGGCTTTGTCATTCTAAAATGAGTTAGGAAGGGGAGGAAGGACTTAGGCAAGGAATTAAGAATCGCATCCTTACCGAGTTGTTTGTGCAGGAAAAAACCCAGCTTGCTAAGGTACTCAATCATCTCGATCATGTACATTACATGATCGATGATTGAGGCCCCATCCCTCATCTCAACGTTAAAAATAGTACAACTTATTTTGTGCCTTTCAACATCGTTAGGTGTGCTAAAGGAGTCATTCAACATTTGAAGTATCTCCTATGGTTGGGCATTTTTGATCCTGCGGCTAAACTCATTGTTCATTGCCACCAGCATTATACACCAAACAGTGGTGCGGTCATTGAGCCACTTCTGATAAGTGTCTTGGACCGCTCCTCTAATGTTCAGAGCTGGCTCCTCAGGTGCTCGATCCATTATGATATAAAGAATCTGCTCATGCTTCAGGATGATTTTCAATTTACGATACCAGCTATCGTAGTTGGGTTCCATTAATTTATCATTATCTAACAATAATCGGAGTGATAGGTTAGTGGCCATTTCTATACAAAAAGAAAAACAAAACCTAATTAGTATATGAATAAATTATCTATAGACTTGGACTTTAGTCTAATGGTTCTCCTACTATTTTATACGAATTGGTAGCCTTTTCCTCCAATTCAAGGAATTACTTTGTGGATACTAGAATCCACAAAGACTATACACGAGCCCAACTTTGGTTGGTCAACCCATGTGCACTTATGGATAGGTTTAAAACTAATTATTTCTCTAAATAACTTTTAGTAATATCAATTTTTCCCCAGAGACGTAATCAATAGGCTTTGGCCTCCACTGAAAGGGTCTGGTTAGGTCCAACCATTAACATGACTACACTTGGTCATCTAACCAATAAATGATCAGACCCAACTTTGGCCGGTCAACCTAATCACCATCAAAAAGACTTAACCAAATCATCATTTTATGAATAATAATTTCATTAATCAATAAGTACCAGGCCTTTGGGCCTCCAATGATTATTAAATTAATGAACCCATTATCACTCAACTTAATGGGAGGCTGTGATATAGTTATCTATATAACTATTTTATTTTTAAGGATCTAATACTTTTAGAGGATTTAGTTAACTTATTTAAGAAAAATGAGCCAATTTTAATCCTTCCACTGACTTCACCAAGTCAAATAAAAAAGGATCTAATCTAAGCTGGCATTAGGAGCACATAAATCTGTCAGACTGATTTACCTAATTGACATGGATGAGCCCGAATTATCTAGTGATCCAATCAAAATCTAATTCACCAGAATGGCTAGGTAAGTGAGATTAGTGAAAGGAATATGTTATTAGCTGGTCAAAGATCGAATCAGTGTGAGTAGCTCTCAATTAAAAACCACTGGTCAATCTACCAGACTTACCTTAGACACCATCCGATTAATTAGTTTCAATTTGACCATCCTAGTAATTATAGGTTCGACTGCATAGCCATGAATCAAGTCCATTTGCTTCTCGTAAAGGCATGGACTTGACCAACTACAACTATTGTAATTGAGTCTATAGAGTCCTTGACCTAATCTAAATTAACATTTAACTAGAATTGATCAATTATTCTAATTTAGTCCATTTTTAAACTAATCTTAGGTCCAACCCAACTTATGGATCTAATTCATCTAACCCAATTACCCACAAGTTTATGATTAATGACTTAGGGTCTTAATTCATAATTCTAGATACTAAATCATTTCACTTAATTTTAATTAAGTTTATGGGCTGGGGGTTAGGGTTTGGCATTTCTAAAATATTTTTTAAAATTTTGAAAGATTCTTTACAACTTAACACTGTTCTCTAATTGAGTCAACTCACTTTAAAATTGAATCGACTCAATTCACAAATAACACTAGTTATAGGGTTTAATCTGAAATAATGTACACTACATAATACTAAATCTTGAGTCAAACTTTAGATCCTATTTAAACAAGCATTCATGATAAAAAACCATATTAAAGCCTAATTTAATTAGATCACAAAAATAATAGATCAGATCTAAGATTTTATGATTAACTATTTAGATTAGCAACGTACTAGGACAACCTTTTCACTATAGGGGACAAACCCTACAGTAGGACAACCTTCAGTCTATGCGATCATAATTTTAATTTTTAGATCTAATAAATTAGATTATTAGATTAATATTTAGATCAAATCTAAATTATCAATCTAAATATGCAAGCATATCATATTTAGCCAACCTATCTCTGATACCAATTGAAGGAACCAGTGCAGAGTTAACAATGCTACTTTCAAAATTATTTTTAAAAATAGCTAAAATATAGTAAAAAGTTAATTAATCTAATTAACTAATTATTGACTATATTAAAAATTAAACCCTACACTAAGAATCTAAACATGACATAAATGCATACATATCAAATCTAAAAAATTAAAATAGTGCAGTAAACTATTTACTACATCTAAGTATTCTGAACACTATACCTTGCGCAAGTAGTTGATTGCCATGATCTGATCATCATCGAGGAGGTGTATTGGTTATGATATAACCACATAGATGTCTGACCTCCATGGATCATCCACACGAGGCTCTTAGTCATGATCGGCTCCTTGCGAGTGCTAGCTCGACATCAGAGTCTTTCAGAGGCTATTTCGATCGAATGACTTTGATCTTTATCTATGGGCTTATGAACCCTCTGGATTGCTGGTAGATGTAGTAGAGAGGTAGAGGAGGTTCTTCTAGAATTTTGGTGGGCTAACGACACTCATAGCTCACCAACTCTTTTTTTCGAGACCTAGGTCAAATACTAAGAAAACCTTGTGCCCAACACTTGGTTTTTCTCTTCTCTCAAGAATTTTTTAATTCAAACTCATGCAAAAGGGGAGGTATCACATAGATGGATTTCTCATTCTAGAGGTGTCGCACATCCCAAAGAAAATCCTTCGTTTATTTGTGCCAAACCAAGTCTTCTATACGTAGGAGGATTAGGTTGTTATTCATTCAAACTCTCTTTGAATTGTAACAACTTGATCCTTATCCCATGGGATGTGAGAAGACCAGGCGCATGCCCTCTCCTTTTGTGAAAAAAAAAAATCACAAGAAACCTTTTCTCATGTAGATAAGAGGGTGCACAAAGGAGAGGTGGCGCATGGATAAGAATAGGTTGGTTTCTTAATTCAAATTTGAATCTCATTCAAACTTAAACATTAAGCACTAATCCATATCCATATTAGGCATTGAGAAAGTTGGCATGATATCCCTTTGTGCATGGGAGAAAGCTTACAAGAACCTTTCTCGTGAATTTTAAATGAGCATAGGAGAGATGAGGTGGCGCATAGGAAGAGAAGACTAGTCAAACTAGTCTTTGAATTTAAACTTCAACCAATTGAACCAACCCAATCAAAATTGGTTAGGTCCAATTAGATCAAATTAAATCCAACATAATTAGGCTTAATTAGGCTCAATTAAATTTCAATAAAATTAGAAATTGATCAATCCAAACCTCTGATCAAATTAGGGTTCGAACATTCTCGGTGATTAGGTCAACTCGTGACCTAATCGGATCAAACCCAACTGAACCCAATTCAATTGAACTTGATCCAAAAATAATTACTCAATCAAATTGAGTTAATTGATGATCAAATCACTAATAAAATCTCACATAAATTTAGAGTCTAAATCTGCTGGGTGTCCGGATAATAAAGTCTGATCAAAATAAAACTTTTAATCAAAGAGTTCCAAACCAGTAGGACTCTTGATCCCGGTGTCCAAAATAGGTGGAACTAATGATTGTAGAGTTCCAACTCTCAATCACAGAGTTTTAGACATGTAGGACTCATAGTTCTAGAGTTGTGGGACTCTTGGTCGAAGAGTCCCAGTCCAGTGGGACTCTTGACCACAGACTCCTAGACATTGAGACTCGGTATCCCAACCTAGTAGGACTTCCAATCGAAGAGTCTCAGTCTAGTGGAATTTTTGACCATAGGGTTCTAGTCGAGTGGGACTCTTCACTAGCTATCAGATCAGATAGGAACCTCTAGTGTGTGTGACTCTGTAGGTTCGAAACTATGCTGGTAGCACAGAAACTAATTTCTTTACTAATCGAAGTGACCATCTAGCAATGGTACCCTACATCTGAATAGGTCGAATAGTTGCAATCACAACATTCAGAACCTACATGAATATGGTTACCATATAATTCATCGCTATGATCTTTGTGTAATAGATGATTCAAGATTAGACTATCAACCCTAGAAAATACATCCATGTTGTGTCTTAAAGCAATTGTTCTCGTGACCCCTCACTAAGACTACCTTGGCCAAGATTTTGCTAAATTGAAATATAATTAAACAAAGCTCTTGAAACTAGGAGTGGTCAATCCCATCTTGATATATGCACTAACTCCTCAAATAGTTGACTATGCCCAGAAACCTTCTATCATTGAATTAGAAATTTAGGTAGTCTAACACCAAAACATAATGAGTTGCTTGAAAGTTACCATGGTGATCTCAGATCGGAGGGACACTTATACCCATATTTCATTGGAGCTAATCTTAATAGAAGAAAAGCTCTAAAGTTGGCCACGTTTAGTGCAGATGTACCCATATACCTCACTTGCATGCTGTATCAGTATCTTATCACTCCTTGGTTATGAGGACAATCAATCTATATGGCACACAATGATCTATACTCGATAAACATTATCATCCTGAGTAACAACATATCATTTGATCATGAACTATTTAAGAACTAAATGATAAATCCTTCTTTGTCGAATCTAGATAGTCCTAAGGACTTCATCACAACATAGGAGTTCATTAGAAGATAATAGAATTTATGATGAAAAAATGCCAAAATAACTTTTATTAATTTATAACTCATATACGATTATAAATGTATACCCCAACCATCAATAGACTGATGATTGGCTTTGGAACACATTCTCAACACCATTATCATTAAAATGCAGCGTACATCATAATCAGCAATATTTAAAGTTACTACAACCATGTCATTATACAAAAATTGAACCCCCTATACATCTTCAGTGAAAGTGATAGGCTCTTTAGTCCTCTAACTCTTTGCTAGCTCTGCAGACCCACTAGCTTCTCCCTGTCGATGTCACCTAGTGATGGTATTAATGATCCAAGTGGAAGCCAATCTTCTTGCGGCTCACCCTCCAGGGTGGTTCAGGCTGCAATAGAGCTCTTGGTCAATCCTCCCTTCTTTTCGATCGATGTCTCAAAAAGTGGTCCAACCGACATCGTCTGATAAGCTTCTTGATTTTGTTTTAGAGCTGAATGCATTCTTCAGTATCGTGACCATGGTCACGATGATAGAGGCAATATTTATTGGAATTGTGCTTGGCTGGATGAGACTGCATCATTTTCGACCTTGATAACTACTCCTTGATCTTCATTAGCGCTTGGATCTTTGGAGCATTCAAAGGGGCATAGTTGTGAAATCTTCTGGATGGGGAGTTCCACCATGCCCTTCAGTCCAGGCTTTTTTGTTGACGAGATTGAGGTAGAGTCCATGCTCGTCTGCACCTAGGAGGGGTTCTAGAGCACGGTTGAGCTTCACTCGACTTCTTAATGATTGTAGGCTTACTACATTCACTCACCTATCACTCTCCTATGACTTCTTCATCTTTCAGTTTGAAGGCTTCCTCCACTTGAGCATATCCTTCTACCTAAGCCAACATGTTGGTAAAATCTCAGGGATACTTCTTCTTCAAGAAAAAAAGAAGATCGTTCTTCTGGAGGCCATCCTTCAGTGCAGCCATAGCAATAGATTGATCCAAATTTTGGACCTCCAAGGTAGTAGCATTAAAGCGATTGACGTTAGCTCGGATGGACTCTCCTTTCTTTTGCTTGATATTGATGAGGGAGTTTGAACCTCATCTTTGGAACAAGCTACTGATAAAATGACCCACAAACTGATGGCTCAGTTGGTAAACAAAAAAAGATGGTACCTCATTTAAGGCCCGAGTACTAGTTCCTCACTACTCCTTTCAAAGTAAAGGAGAAGGCTCAACACGGAATGGTATCTAGCACACCATGGAATAGCATCATTATTCTAAAGGCTTCGAGATGGTCTACTGGATTAGTGGTCTTGTCATAACTTTCAAACTAGTGGAGTTTGAAGTTCGGTTGGATGGATTCTTGCATGATACGGGCAGAGAATGAGGTGTCGATGCAGATGTCATCGTGGTGAGCGGGGAAAACATGATGGAGTTCCTCAATCTATCTATTTATTTTTTGAAGCTTCTGATCAAGAATATTATCTCGATCATGGATCTCAAAGTGTAGCTAGCTGGAGTGGGTAGTGATTCCCTAGGGATGGAGTCATGATCAGAATAAGGACTCTCCACTCTCTGCTTTTCCTTTCTAGGAGTCACCGGCCGATTTGCCTAGGTGGGCCTTCCCTACATCGATTCTCAACATTCTGGCAGGGATCTTTCTAGCTGAAAGTATGCTGGGGACTGCTACATGGCCTGCATTGCTTCAGTGAGGCCCTTAATCTGCTACACAAGTAGGTTAAACTGCTCCAGATCCACCATAGATATTGACAGAGGTTGAGGTGCCAACGATAAGATTGGAGCAGGCTGATCTGGGTGAGATCTGGGAGTAGAGGTGGTGGATTATTAGGTTGAAGCTCTCTTGGGCGGCATCTTATCGGAACAACAAGAGATCAGAAGAAAATAGAGTAAAGATGAGGAGGAAAATAAACTCGATTGAGTACTCCTTTAAAAACAAGAGCTTAGAAGTGACCCTTCATCTAGTGCAAATCTTGTTGGTGTGAAAAATAGTGCTATCATCGGAGTTCACTGAAAGTGGAGAAAATGAGATCGTCGGCAAGACCTACAAGATGAAACCTAGATCGAAGGTGGATGGCTCCGATAGGACCCTTCGATGATCAAGTTAGTTCTCTAGCCAATAAAAATAGAGTACTCGAGAGTAAGCAGAGATGAGAGCTTAGAGAAAAAATTATATCTGGAGGATCCCTTATATAGGTGTAGCCTATAATAAAATAAAAGTGACAGCTATAACATAATGTTAGTAGATTGTTCGAGCCACGTGGAGTTTGTTACAGAGAGTGGGCTATTATTTATCATGACTTATAGGCGGTTGGATTCTATTTGTTGGAGTTCAGACAAGACTTCTACATCTATTAGCAAGCTATGCATGTTGGGATGAAGAAGTTGAAGTTAGGTAGGCCAAACTTGGAGATTGATTTTTGAGTGACAAGTGGTGAAACTATAATTGGTTAAAATCTATTGATGCTGCCTTCAATAGCTTTAAGAAGTTCGACCATCTTTGAGGTCGGCCAGGAACTGATGGGAGTATTCAAGCTAGAGGCCAAAGAGGGAATCGTTGAACTTTTAATGAAAGCTATTACTAGGCTTCCTAAAGGAGTTCTACTGTATTGAGATCGATTGAAAGTTGAAATGAATGAACTTCTTGCTAGCTCCATTCAATCTATTTTCAAAAGTTCTGCTGTCTTCAAGGTCAACCTGAAGTTTGGATTGAAGGAGTGCTAAGATTCATTATCTTTGGAGTGGCTGCTATTCCAGATTAGGAATCAGACTTATGCTAACGATGAAGTCCCTTCACTGTTCAAACTCATTCGATCGATATGCATGATATAAGCTGGCTAGATCTATAATTATTAGAAAAGGATGAAGAAATTTGGCTACTTTCAAGGTCAGCCACTATCCATAAGGTAGAGTAAAGAAGTTTAGCTGGAATAGAATTTGACTAGAGAGAAATTCGGCTGGATGGGGTTCCTGATGTAAGGTTGATGAGATATGCTATCTACCATGAAGGAATTCGGCCACTCTCAAGGTCTGCCATAAATAAAGTCAGATAGTGCTAGGATTTAATATTCGATGGAATTCTGCTAATACTAGGACCAGAGCCAGTTAACACTCCCTATACTATTCAAGTTCGGCTGGATGAAGTTTATTATGACTTTGATGAGTTCTACAGTCATTGGAGGGAAAGAGCTAGAAGTTCTCCTAGTGGATAGGGTCTGGAGACTAAACTTTCTGAATTGGGCTAGGATTGGAGAGTAATATGATTGGAATTTGGATATTAACATCACTGCTCTAAATGATACCATATCAAGATCGGTCAATTCCCTAGACTTCAGTAGAATATATTTTACCCCCAACACCACCATTAGCATTTAAATAGGTAAACAAATCATTTTGATCCATATTTTAATTCTATAATATCGGAAAGGATACCATAATATTCAATTTCATTATCTTCATTAATTTTCAATATCAAAATTTCACTATTTTAAGTTTGCTGCTGTATATCAAGCTTTCTTATATGAAATCTCATATCACTAATAATACATGAGCTATAACACGAAATTCTAGGATCAAAATGGCATGCTAAATCATATATTTTCTCGATTGCACCGTCTTTTGTATTATGATACATTAATATCATCTACAACAACATACATATAAGTTAAGATAAATCATCTCTATGTATATTACATATAATAAAAAGTTGAATAAAACTATTATTATACTTACACGTTGTCTGAACCAAGCGACGAACTTTCTTTGATATCATTCCTTAATATCTCTATTATTTTATTATAATAATATGTCTCTATGCTCTCTATAATAAATGCATACTTATTATTTATTTTACCTCATAAAAAGTATGTAATGTTTATTATGTAAAGATACTTACTCCATAAATTGGTAGATTTTTTTGAAATTATTTAGTACATAGAAATGCACTAGCTCGCACTCTTCTATATCCATATATTTATACTTTCTTCCACTAATGGGCTGAACATTCACCTTGAAAATAGATAATGTAGATTTAATGTTAGCCCACTCTCTATCTGCATTATGCTCTTCATAATTGAATCATATTTCTACATCATCGAGGTACATCGAATAGAATGTAAGATACTCTATGAAAATATATGCTTCCATAATTTATCCTTCTAGACGTACCTTATTTCACACATATTTTTTCAACTTATATAAGAATCTGCACATACAATTGATAAAAATAAATATAAAAATATATAATTATTTTTTATTATGATTGTAAATTAAGTAAAAAATTTAGTTTTTTATAATATTATTATCGTTCAATAGGATGCATTCATCAGTACTGAACTGGCCCGGTAAGCAAAGCCTCCCTTGAAAGGTAAACTACCAAGTATACCATAATATCAAAAAATGATGGTGAAAAAATTTTTATGAGCTTACACAGCAATAAGGCAATATCTGATTGAAGCTTCTTAAGTATATTAACTTGGAGTTTCCGACAACATAATTCTCAAAAGAAAATATTCAATTCACTAAGTACATTCTGTACCTCTAGGATGGAAAAGTCACATATCACAATAGGTATAAGAAGCTGCAATATAATATCAGAGTCATGACTCTTCATACCCGAGTTACTGTCGTCTTTCAAGTTCACACAACTTGAAATGTTGGAGGTAAAATCATCAGAAAACTTTATGATTTTTAACTACTCATAGAAATTTTTTTTCTCATCGTCATGCAATGTATAACTTGCAGTTGGCATTAAGAATTTTTCACTATCATAGGGCACTAAGTGCAACTCATGCCATATTCCTATTCTTTCTTGGTCTAGCCAAAAATTTAGATTATCTTTTATTTTTTTCTTAATGTCAAGAAGTATTTCAATAACATTATCACCAATATTTTTCTCAATGTGTATGACATCCAAGTTATGATGATGGAGGAAATGTTGTCAATAAGATAATACAAAAAATATGCTTCGCTTCATCCAGTTCAACTCTGATTCATTATGCTTTCTTGCGACCTTCAAAAATTTTGCCAAATTTAATATTGCCAATTGCCTCTAGTTGTGCCAATATGTCATCTCCGCTCATCATAAAAGGTGGCCTATGCATCTTTGACTTTTTATTTAAGCATCGATTTTGATAGATTCTCTAGGAATGATTAGATGGTAAAAATCGATGATGATCCATATAGGCAATTTTCCTTTCATGATTCAGTCTAATGGAGTAGCTATCACCATAGCAAATTGGACATGCAAAATATCCTGTTATGCTCCATCCAGATAGATTGCCATATGCCGAAAAATCATTAATTATCCATATTATGATCACACGCAATCAAAAATTTCTTTTACTAACTAAATCGTATGTTACAACACCAATCATCCAAAGTTCTCTCAATTCATTGATTAAGGGTCATAGATAAATATCTATCTCATTATCAAGAGCTTTTGGTCCAAGAATAAGCAATGATAAAAATATAAATAGTTTTTTCATATGTTTCCATGGTGCAATATTGTATGGCATTAGCATAATTGACCATATATTGTAAGCATTGCTCATGGTCCCGAATGGATTGAAACCATCAGATGCTAGGCCAAGATGAATGTTACATGGGTCACTAGCAAAATAAGAATATTGCTTATCAAATTCCCTCCAAACTATAGAGTTTGCTAGATGACTAATGATGTTAACCTAAAAAATTCTCGTCTCATGATGCCATCTCATCGCCTCGATAGTCCTCGATGATTGATAATGTCTCTGAAGTCTTAGTGCTAATAGAAAGTATCTCAAAATCTTGTGAGGCCACTTCTTACCTCTTTTGGAATCTTCAGCATACCTTGACTCACCACATTCTGGGCAACAGTCCAAGTATTGATGCTCTTTATTAAATGATGCATAATCATTCTTACATCCATGTATTGGTGTATAATCTAGTCCAAGTTCACGCATATACTTTTTTGCCTCTAAATATGATTTTGAAAGGTTTTACCATCCGATAAAGATTTTTACCATCTAATAATATCTCCTTGATTAAGTTCAATATAAAATCAAATAACTTTTGACTCCAACCAAATACGATTTTATCATGAAAAAATTTTATCAAGTACTCAAGCATCGAGAACTTCTTACAATTTAGATATAATGGTTCTTTAGCATCTCTTATGAGTTTTTCAAAATATCGATTATTTGCATTATCCATACTGTTAGGAGAGTTGTCAAAATATGTTCCTTCAAATAAATCATCTAACATTTCATTGATGCCAACAGTGTTAGACTGTTGACCTGTATGTTGATCTCTTATGTTAGTAGATCTACTTTTTCTATGCAAATCCCAAATAGTATACTTTGAGAATCCATACTCCAATTCAACATGTGCTCCAATGCTATATCTATAGGCAAGTGATAAGTATCATAAATTTGCTAATAAAAGTATCAATTTATTCATTAATTTATATTAATATTTTAAAAATAATAAATAATAAAATAATAATAATATAAAAATAAAAATTAATAAAAATAAAAATAACTAATAATAAATAATAAAAAATTTAATAATAAATAAAATATTAAAAATAAAAATAATATTAAAAAATAATAAAAATAATAATAATAAGAAAAACTAAGTTTATCAATAAAAAAAGTTTATTTTTTTTAGTCATAATAAAATAAATTTGGAGCAAATCGGAGTTAAAATGGATTCAATATGAATTTTTAAAGAAATAAAAAAATAAAATAAAATAAAATAAAATAAAATAAATTGGCTCAGCCAGCAAAGTCGGCACGCCCAGTCAAGCCGCTAAGTCAGTGCATCCTAGCTCAGCCAGCTAACCGGCCCAGTAAAGATGACAGCCCACCAGCCCGCCAGCCCGCAGCCCACCAACCTATGCACTAGCGGTAGGTTCCTAAAATCAATCATAGACTGTCGGCTCAGTAGAAAGCAGTCAATCACAGGCTGCCGCATGGTGGACCAAGACCCTTAAAAGATCTATAGAAAATAAATCACAGCATATAGGGGCAGTTTCATAATTTCACAAGCCAAGGTTGGCGTTAATTGGTCAAGGCTTACGGCACACCTAGTCCACATGATCCATAGCTACAGTAATGGCACGATCCAATGGTAGTGGTGGTTTGTGATCTAGATCTAATGGCTAAGGTTCTTTTTCATTTTGATTCTAATTTCCTCAGCATCCCAGCACGTGATCGGATGGCCGCATGTGTTCTAGACAATGATCCAACGATGAAGAAAGCTCCCGACAACGATCAAATACTCGAGCATTAATCTGACGATTCGATTTTCTCCATCAAGTACGATCCAACTGCCAAAATATTTTTCAGCTTGATCTGAGCTTATAGATGTCCATTTTTGATATTTTTTGAAGCAACGAAGCAACATCCGATAGTCAGAATTAAAAGAACTCAACATAATTCATTCAGGACTCCTTTTAATTCGAATTTCACTCGGATTTCTTCATATTTTGACGATTAAAATGGCCTTTAGTCCCACATTGCCTGCAAAAAAATCCTCCTACCCTCCAACACCTATTTAAAGGACTCCAAGCCTCCAGAAATCAATAGAGCTGATCCAGGAGAAGCTACAATAAAGGATGGGAGTCAGGCTTTGGCTGAAGGTTGCTTCAAGGCAGACGGTGCCGAGAAGAAGAGCCAGACTTCTACACCATCTTCATGTTGTTGCTGATCTGAACATTAAAAGTTTTTTTTATTTTTTTTATCTATTATTGTATTTGAATTCTAAGTTTTAATATAAAATTTAGTTTATTGCTCTTTTAATTTTTATTCTTTAATTTTTGCTTTTTTAATTTAGCTTTATTTTAATTGCTTTTTAATTTCTTGTAAGTAGATGCTATGATCTAACTAATAGATCTTAGTACCAAAGTTTATTTTTTTTATATTATTTAATTTCTATAATTTTACTTTTTAACTAAAATTTTAATTTCAAATCATTTTCTTTTCATAAAAAAATTAAAATTTTAAAATAAAATTACAGCCTTTCAATGGATTCGATCCGACTTGCTGCTATCTACGTATACTTTAAATTATTTTAAAAAAAGTTAGAATTAAACTAATAATTATGATATTTTAATGATGGTATCATGATCTATCAAGTTTTTGACGTCATTATCGAAAAGGCATAAAAAAATTAAAATTTTGATTTTTTGATTTTCTTTTTTGATTTTCTAACTTTTTCTTATTTATTTTATAGATTAAAAAAGAAAGAAAAAAAATAAGGAATAAAAAGATTAGGACAAGGAGGAAACTTTTAATCTTATTTGGTGAGATCAATCCTAAGCCCTAATTTTTTTTAATTATTATTATTTTCTTTATATTTATATTAATTAAAAATTATCCACTTAAATCTTATTAAAAATCTCATGACAAGATTAAAAATTCTAACTACTTAGAGCATGCATCATATTAGTTTTTTTTATTTTTATTTTTATTTTGGTGATTGCTGGAGGTAAGATAAGCTTCTAAAATTTAATTAGTTGCATGATCTAGTTTAAATTGCATAGAACCTCTTGATTGAAATTTTTTTTTGTGCATATTAATATTAAACCAAATTAAGAGAACAACCCAATTAAACAAGATAAGGGTGGGGATTTGATCATCCTTTCTTGATCCATAAACAATCAACCAGCATCCATCATTGACCTAAGTCTCTAGATTAAAATCAATTAGATATCTGTCCTAAAAATTTGAGCTTAATAGGATAAGAAACCCTAAGAGTTGGACCAGATTAGGGTTTTTCAACCTAACTGATATCTATGAAAAGTAGTTCAGGGATCACGTTTCAAAGGAAGATGATTTATAATTGATTCCCGTTAGCTTACCTGGCCAAGCACAATTGGTATCTAAGATAAGCAATGGGGGGACCCCCACCGACCTTATACTTACTAGGCTAGTTGATTGGCTGATTCTCTACTTGGAGGGCTTGAAGGTGACCTTAGCAGTTAGGAGCTATCTAGGTCTAGGACAATCCTTAGTCAGGATTGCTTATTTAACTTGTTTGCTAATTAATATTAAACATAAATATAATTAATTCTTCTCTATCATCTCTAGACTCAGGATTTCTTAGGAATATTTCTTAGAACTCTCTTCTTTCTCTTCTCTTTTCTTCTCACTAATAGAAAATATAAAAATAATAAAAAATATTTATATAAAAAAGTATTAAAATTAAATTATGGTTGCACTAGTACATGCATGGTAGAAGATCAATATTACCTAACCTAGTTAAACCAAATCTTGGAATTGAATGGCTAATTCATGTAAAACTTGAAAATCAAATGGCTAAAAATAATGGAGAACCACCTAGGTAGATGAAGGAATACTTTTATTCCTTTTACTTATAACCCATCAACTTGTATCCAATTACTAGATATCCCTGCTAGCCATTATGAAATCAAGTTGACCACAATCCAGATGCTCCCATCTATCTATGGGAACACCAATGAAGACCCTTACAAGCATCTAGATGAATTCCGAGAAATCTGCTCTATGGTGAAAATTCAGAATTTTTTTGATGATGCCCTTAGACTGACCTTGTTTCCTTTCTCATTAAAAGATAAAGCCAAGTATTGGCTTCACACAATAGGGAAATCAATTCAAATATGGGCAGAGATGCAACATGAATTTCTTAAGAAATTTTATCCCATAGGTCGAATCAACACTATGAGGCAAGCTATCACTGGATTTGCTCAGCTTCCAAGAAAACAAATTCATGAATAATGGGAATGACTTAAGAAACTTCTTAGAAATGCCCACACCATGGTCTATAAAAGTGGAAAATTGTCCAAGCTTTTTATGAAGGTTTAGGAGAATATTACAGACAAATGGTAGATGCATCTTGTGGAGGTGCATTTATAAGCAAAAATAAGGATGAAGCTTATACCTTATTTGAAACTTTAAGTAAAAACTCTATTAACCATGCTTCATTATCCTCTTATGAAAGATCAATTTCTCAACAAAAATAGACAGTAATTTATAAGATCAAAACTCCAGAACCTAATTCTAAGGCAGACTTAAACATAATAGCACAAAAATTAGATAAAATCGACTTTCTTACCAAAAAATTAGACCAATTCTTAAACCTAAGCCAACAATCTCCTACACAATATACACCTTCTAATTATCAAGAGATTTATTCTATTTGTGCTAGCCCAAGCCATAGTGTGAATGAATATCCAATGGCTGCATAATTTTCATCCTTCATCCAAGAACAAGTTCAAGCTGCTCAAGATTACTCCAAACCGATCAATGACCTATTTTCAAACAAATATAACCCAGGCTAGAAAAACCATCCTAATTTTTCTTGAAAACCATAATAGACTTAGGCTCAGATCCAAACTTCATTAGTGCAAAATTATCAGAATAGACCCCAATACCAAAACTATGCCTATAATAGTGGTTAGCCTAGTCAATCTTCCCAGACACCATATTATAATCATCCCTCATACCCATCTCCTCAATAGACTAATCTAGCTAACGATTGATTTAACCAGCTATAATAATTAATCCTATCTCAACAACAATTGATTCTAAATCAACAACAATCTATCGCTAGGCTAGAAGCTCAAATAGGATAACTAGCTGAGTCTAGTATAAGGAGAGAACAAGTCAATTTTCAAGCCAATCGATTGCCAATCCTAAAAATAACCCATCCAATATCCACCAACCACCTAAATTTAGTCATCAACCTATCATTCCATCTAAGAATCCTCAATTAGAGAATACCAAAGCAAATTCTAAACTATGAAGTGGTAGAATTCTTAAGGACCTATACCAGGATCAGGTGCTAGAGGCTAGTACTGATGCTACCCAAGAAGAAATTCAGAAGAAGAGGTTAGTACTAATTTTAACCACATAAAAGAACCTGAGCCTAGAACTAGCACTAATACTGGTTCTAATGAGATCGATAAAGAAAAGAGGAGAATAGATGAGTTATCCGAGATATATAAATTCAAAATTTCATTCCCGCAAGCCTTAGAAGTAGGCTATTTTTGTAAAAAGAAAGAAACATGTAACGAGGAGTTAAGGAAACTATTTAAATAAGTGCATATTAATTTACCCCTCCTCGATGCAATTCGGCATGTCCCGACTTACCCAATTTCTTAAAGAACTTTGTACTCAAAAGTGTGAGCTACGAACTAAAAAGAATTATGTTATCTGAGGATGTATGTAAACGGTCCTATTAGACCATGCCTTTAGAAAATGAAAGATCCTAGTGCTCATTAATTTCATCGTGTTATAGGAGGCTACTTTAACCACGAGCATTATTAAGCTTAGGAGCCTAGTGTAGTAGACCTCTTCCAATCTCTGATTATGAAAAATTTGGATAGGGAGGAACTTAATCAAACTCAATTATTTTGTAATAGCCGATAAGATTGTAAAAATCTATGTGTTTTAA
>QRFJ01004196.1:0-25993 GCA_006176705.1 Cocos nucifera | reverse complement strand
CCAAACCACCTTCCCCTGCTCTCTCAAATCTAAAAGAGCTTTTGGATTTATTGTATGGTTGCAATCTAGATCAAGAAAAGGCGATGACAAGCTAGAAGGCGTGGCACTGCTGAAAGGACGAACTGTGATCTTCCAAAAGGAGTGTTGTAAATCTCCAGATCACGATCTAATTCTATTTGGAGATTGATATGGAGAAGAGGAATCTCTCAGATCCATACTTTGAGTGAGCATCCGGTAGAGAGCACTCGTGGCTAGATCCGAGAACCTCTCTAGCATATAGGATGCATCAACGGTAATAGATACCCCTAATCAAGGTAAGTTAAATTGATTTTAATTTATTTAATTTTTAATGTTTGATTCAATAAAATAATAATATTAGATTTAAATACATATCAAGATCTGATTGAGGTCAGCAGAGAACAAATTTATTAAAATATATCTTCTTGATCTAGATAATCGGAATGAACGCTAAGATCGAGAAATGCAGGATTTCTCCTTCAATGTATAAGAGCAAGGTTCTAAAAGTGTTTAATCTGATTTTAATATATTTTAAATTAAAAAATAATAATTTTAGAATGTCACACTGGATGTGATCAGATCTGAATCAGAAAAAATTAAAATTAACAATGATTACGGATCTAAGATAGGAAAATATGCCATGAACTAGTTCCAACAATAAATAGTCTTATAGTAATAATTCTTTGCATGTTTTTATCTAATTCATAAAATTAATATTTTAGATCTATTTATTTCTATTTTTCAATATATATATTTATAATGACATCTGAAAAAAATAGTAAATAAAATTATTTAATTTTAAATATCATATGCAATATGATTGATGCATGTCACTAGACTAGTTTCTAGATAGTTCTACATAATTATTAGATTAAATATTATTTATGATATAGATTATTTAAATCTAATTTTTAGAATATTAATTAATAATTAGATATGAAAACATTGACATTGATTCGATACAATGAGATGTTATGCAAAAATATTGCCATGTTTTGATAGTGTATTATGAGAATATATGATCATACATCAATACTTATTTATATATATGCATTTACTGATAAAGCGTCCTCTTGGCCGTCCTGTCATTAAGAAATGAAGAGGATTGAAGCCCTTTCTTTCTATTCGAGTTTTTATATGTATAGGTGTGGCGCCTGTTGTCCCTTAATCAGAAACCCAAACTTCTTCTACACGAACCCTAATCCTGAATAACCTAAAATTTTATTGAATATTGTTATACCCTACTAATTAAATTTAATAATGAAATACAATTAGTCTAAAATGAGAATTTTAGATCTAGAACATATTCATATATTGGGTCGGCTTGGTTAGGCCAATTAGTCTTAACCCGTTGATCAAATCAATCAAAGTTGCGTTAAGGATCAACAATGCTAAATTGACGGCCTAATAGATAATCTGTGTTCGAATATCGAGTCACGATCAACCCAACCTAACTAGCTCAAAGTTAGAGTCTGGATTGTAAGTACCCCAATTTGTTCTGACTCACAATTTGTTTCTAAGTAACTTTGCACATATGACGACGGTTTTAATTGAATTCCACCTGAATGCATTTTGTATGACTTAATGACATATTCCTTCCACCGTCTCACTTACTGCATATCTTGACACATTTCTGATATGAGCCCAGTGTCAATAATCCAGAGCTAACCCACTCCTAGTTATCATAATGTATGACTTATTGACAAGTCTCGTTTATGAACCAATCAATTCTTCTAAAAATAGATTAGTCTAGTTCTTCCACCATTACTAGAGTCGGCCTTCTCGAAGTTGATATTCTCACTGGACTATTAGTGGCTCAGTTGATCAAGACGAACCTTTCTATTAGGGCATGGGCTTGTATTGGGCTGGAGATGAGTTGGGTCATTTTCGTGATATGTAGAGAACTCAATATAGAAACCCAGTCTATGCCAAATGTGGGTCTACTATAACTAGGATGGATCAAATTTGGATATGATGAATTCAATGAATAGATCAGTTTGGGGCAACATGATTAGAGGAATCATTGAACAAGAGTTTTCTTCATTGGCTAACCATCACCAATAATTGTTATGATGATAGTCAGTGTGACGTTACACTCCCTAGGAAATCAATTAATCATGAAATTTTTGCATCTCTACAAAGGAAGTTAAGGACAGAAAAATGTGAGCTAATTATTTAAATATAAAATTTCTAAATTAAATTTGGTCAAGTCTAATTACAGTACTCTACTGATCTTTGACTCTCTACAAAATATTCTGCTCCAATCATTGCACGTTACTTGTACACACATAACTTAACTGGACCAATTAAAGATTGCATTAGAACTATTAAAATAGTTTTTGGGTTTCGAGAAGTTAACAATGGTACTGGAAACCCTCCCACTTACAGCACTCCATCCCTACATAGAGCATCTTGAAAAAATGGATAGACAATATATAAGCAGATATTAACATTTGGCTCGATGTCTGATGACCCAGCTCAACAAGAAGATATCAGGGACCTGCTCGCCAAATTGATTGGTCACCTGCAGGGAGATGTTTGGTGAACAGAGTCGTGCAGCCAAATATCAAGTCACGAAATGACTTTTTAAGTAATGCTGATGCAGGTCAGTCCAAGATCACTATCTGATAATGATCAAGGACATGGAAAGCTGAGAGCTCAGTGTGAAAGTTAGACTTGACTACAGAATATATTATTTTGCAATTCTTAATGAGCCATATGGCAATTCATCAATGGATTTACCACATGCATAAACTTAAAATTCCTGGCCGAATTAAATGAATATGCTTTACCGCTTAGCTTTCTATTGGAAAGTTCTAAAGGCTCATTTCTTGCTATGAATGGACTCTCTTCCAAAAGGAAAGTCTCTATGGAATGAAAAAAAAGTCTGGCGAAAAATGCAAAAGTGGAAGGAGAAAGAAGAAGGAAGCAAACCGAAGATGAAAACTGTGACAAAGAAAAGTAATTTCATTGCAACAGCGTACGCCATTGGGAACATGCCCTACTTACCGGCCACCCTGAAGACAAGAAGATAAGTCCTTCTGGGTATCTGCTCTTATGATCTAACTTACGTATTTTCTTGCATCCAGCTGGGCGTGCTTACTCTGTTCTAGTGCTACTAGTCACTTTCATCAGTCTGATGATAGCAGGAGTTGAGGATGGAACATGACCTCGTCGGTAATGGAGCAAGAGTGTATAGTCTGGAATACCCTCTATCATTACATCTGGTTTAGACTTAGTTTTGAAAACTTTATTACTGTGCTCAGCTAGCAGAATTATTTCTTTTCATGCTTGCACAAGGCTATTGCATTCCTTCTAAGAATTGTAACATTCTTTATGAAAAAATAAAAATACAAATGATTTTTTTATTAATGGTCTTTATCAGCTAATTATTGATTACCTATTCTAACTATCAGCACAAAATGAATCCAAACACCTAGGATAGTCCAAAACAGGTATTATGGCACCTAGATTATCATTATAGCAGAAGATAGATCATACAAATTGGAGAATAAAATGACTACTTGAGTCCATTGATTCCGAAGTCATATCCAAACTTGTGAATCCTCCTTCATAGCAAAGAGACCCAACTCCCTTTGTTGAAACATGGGTGAGAGAGAAGAAGCCACAGACTCTCCTTCCCTCAGTACATAAGAGTGGGTGTGCCATAATGATGTCCAACTAGAGGCAATATTTTATTTACTTCATTATCTTATCGGATATTACTAGTATGGTATGTGTATCTACTGAACTAACTAAGTCTGTAAGTTTTGAAAATCAAAGAATTCAGAATAAGTAAAACAACAAACTGAAAAACCATTAAGGTTCTTGATCAGATAGAGAGTCGATCCTTAGCGGAACACAATTCCTAGACATTAAAGAAATTGCATAGTTCTCAAAATGGACTCCACCAGAGAAACACTCACTCACGATTATAGAACGAGAAATCAACCCTATTGGATATGTCCGATCCATGATGAGCTTCACAAACCTCCCTGATTTTTTCTTTGGGACACTCATTAACTTTATAAATTTATCTACTGAACAGGTTCCCTCTAACAACCGATTGCTACCAACCGAAATGAATATGGCAGCTAAAACCAATTTATCATCTCAGGAATCATTGGTTGTAGATCATGTGTCAAATAACAAACAAGCGACAATAAGAGTTTCAGGTCTTAGAGCTCGATTCACATATATCTTAAAGAGTCACATTAGGATACTTTTCTACCATTTCAGAGACACAATTATATTTTGATTCGACATGCCATCTGCTGAAAAATGTTTATTCAAATAGTTGCATTGAAAGTAGATTAAGCTTGATGGAGAAAGTCTCACAAGTCAACGAAGCTAAGGACCAATTGAACCAAACAATTAAGAAGAGCTAATAAGAACACTAACTCTCCACCTCGTAGATCGAAGAGTTTTCTCCCTTGAAGATTCTAGTATTATTTCAGAGTAATAGAGGAAATTTCCTCTAGTAATGGGGCCATGGAAATGACCCAATAACCTACACGAGAGATATCAGAATATCACTCCAAAGAAATTGCTAGCAATGAAGTCAGAAATTGACTCGATGCACCGTCGAACCAAGTTGGCCTTGGTAATCCACAAAATCTCGAGTACTTTGGTGTAAATGGATCTCTCAAGAAAAGATTGTGCAAATGGAATTGGGACATTCAGTAGCACTATCGCAAAAGCAAAAGGTTATAGTCAATGCGAAGGCATTGACTATCAGGATACCTTTTCCCCAGTGGCTATGCTAAAATCCATCCGCACATTGCTTGCCATTGCAGCCTATTTCGATTATGAAATATGGCAAATGGACGTGAAAATGGCATTCTTGAAATGGATATCTTGAGGAAGATATCTATATGGAACAGCCGCTAGGTTTCACATCCAGTGATACTGATCACAAGGTTTGCAAGCTGCAAAGGTCCATATATGGACTTAAGCAAGCATCTCGGAGCTGGAACACTCATTTCAATGATGTGATCAAAATGTTTGGTTTCATCAAAAATGAAGAGGAACCGTGTGTCTTCAAAAAGGTCAGTGGGAGCGCTATTGTCTTCCTCGTATTGTACGTGGATGACATCCTCCTTATTGGGAATGATATTCCCATGATGACAACAGTCAAATTATGGTTGTCCAAGGAATTCTCCATGAAAGACCTAGGTGAAGCATCCTTTATTCTAGGAATTAAGGTCTATAGGGATAGACCGAATAGGATGCTAGGACTTTCACAGAAGATGTACATAGAGAAAGTACTAAAGAGGTTTAGTATGGAAAACTCTAAGAGGGGATTAATACCCTTCAGACATGGTATTCATCTTTCCAAGAAGATGTGCCCTAGCACACCTGAGGAAATAGAATGCATGAGCAAGATCCCTTATGCTTCTGCAATAGGGAGCCTCATGTATGCCATGCTATGTACACGACCTGATATAGCCCATGCTGTGAGTGTCACAAGCAGATATCAGTCAAATCCAGGTGAAGAACACTGGACTTCTGTGAAATGTATCCTTAAGTACTTGAAGAAGAACTAAGGATATGATGTTGGTCTTTGGTAACGGAGAACTCCAAGTCCAGGGATACACAGACTCAGATTTCATGTCCGATATAGATGATCGAAAGTCGACATCTGGGAGTCTGTTTGTGTGCAATGGTGGTGCTGTCAGCTGGAAGAGTTCCAAGCAAACCGTGATAGCAGATTCCACCATGGAAGCAGAATATATCGCTGCATCAGAGGCTGCAAAGGAAGCATTCTGGTACAAAGAAGTTTGCTGCAGAAATTGGAGTAATGCCATCAGATGCCATTCCTCTATACTGCGACAATAATGGCGCCATAGCCCTTGCTAAGGAGCCGAGGTCTCACCAGAAATCCAAGCACATTGAGCGGCGATACCACCTCATCCGCGATTACCTCGAGAAGGGTTACGTCGAGGTCAAGAGAGTCAACTCCACAGATAATGTGGCAGACCCACTTACAAAGCCGTTGGGCCAGCAGAAGATCGAAGCCCACCTTGAGAAGATGGGACTTAGACTTGTAGCCAATTGGCTTTAGGACAAGTGGGAGATTGTTAGATATATGTGCCCTAGAAGCCAGAATTGGCTGACACTTGTAATACACTTCTAGGGGCAAAATTATAATTTTGACTAAATATCAATAAAATGGGTTATTTTCTATCACATATGTGTATTTAGTGTCTGTGATACATCCTTTGAGTTAATGGTAATGATAATTCATATTTTCAAGAGTTGAAAATTTAAGACATGAATAATCATTATTAACTCATAAAATGCTCCCGACCATAGGATCATCACGAGGATGGTGATTGATCCTAGAAGGTTGGTGTACAATCGCTTCTCTTTAGTAGATGAGTCTTGAGTCTATGGTGTGGAGACACCGGAGCGAGAGTATAGGTACTCGTTAGAGAACGAGGGCACTGAGCGTGACCACCTCGAGTAGTCATTAGGAAGTCTACCTTCTCGTCAATGACTGACTCGATGCTGCAGTAGTGTGTCTGGTTCTTTGACCTGAGGTGCATCGGCAGTTCACCTTGAGGGTGTTATAGTTTGACTACACCATTACTCGATCTCCTAGCCATATGGAACCCTGAGGTGTATGTTGGCTATAGCATGTTCATTGTAGGAACTGGATTGCATCAAGATGGAATCTATCTACCTCGGTGGTAGAGGAGCAGCCCTATGATGATCATGAGAATCAAGTCCAGAAGTCCCATGGCCATGGCAGAGTGAAATAATAGAAAGAGTTTCTATTTAGATTTTCACATTGGACTTGAATCGAATGATTACATCATATGACAGAGACTAGGGTTTGACGAGTTCACCTTAACCCTAATCTGATCGGGGCTCAAGATAGAAGAACTTAATCACACAGGTAGCTGCACCAAGAGGTTCGCATTCAGCTCTGATGGGTTGCCACCATATACTGCTAGGTGTCACTGGTGGATTTTGGGAGCAATTAGAATGATTTAGATGATCGATCATTCTAGCTGTTCGAATCAGAAGAGTTCTGATCCATCGAAAGGAGTTTCGATGATGTCGATGATAGAGATCATGACATATCCCATTACCATACAGAACTGAACCTAACTGGGTCACACAAACAAGGGTTTGAATCTGGTGATCATCAATTGAACTGATCTAGTTCAATTGATCTGAATGAGATTCAATTAGGTTCAAGGAAATCGTGCTAGCACTCGATTGAACCTAACGTTCTTCTTTTACTATCATAAATAAGTTGTCCTGACTGAGCCAAAGGAGTTTGTGCTCAATCAGAGGCCTTCATATGGTCTGACTGGAGGTCTGTCTAGGTTGTCCAAGTCAGAAAAGGTTGTCTTATTTTGTAAGACATTACCTGCCATTTTTGGTCACCTGCCATTTCTTGTTCTTTGACTTTGGTCAAAAGTCTACCTTTGACTGGTCAAATGTTGACCATTGACACTTTGACTTTTGACCACATGTCACGCACCTATTGGAGAGCTGGTGGGGGCCTGTCCCCCTGCCAGAACCTGGCAAGGAGGAGGGCGCACGCCACCCTTGGCGTGTGCCCAAGTTGGAGGCGCCTAGGAGTCCTTGTTGGACAAGGACTCCATCTCCTTTTTGGATTCCAATTAGAGTTCTCCTAAGAACCAACTTTGACTGGTCTTAGGCACCCTCTAAGGAGGAATCCAGGGGACTCTATTCCCATCAATCAGATTTAGATCTGATTTCACAAAGAGTTGTGATTGGTTGGGAAGAAGAGGAGTTGGATCACGCTTAGTCTATAAATAAGACCCTGCGCCCAACTCAGATTTTGATTGAATCACAACTCCCCATGCCCCAAGGATGCCTCTCCCCTCTTCCTTCATGCCAAACCATCTTCTCCCTCTCCTCTCCACATCCAAAAGGAGTTTTGAATTTTTGGTTGGTGCAATCCAGATCAAAGAAAGGTGACTCAAAGCTAGAAGGCTGCGCTGCTGCAAAGGACGACTGCTGATCTTCAAAAGGAGTTTTGAAGATCCTCCAGATCAGATTCAAATCTGATTTTTGGAGATGTGATTGAGAAGAAGAGGATCTCCAGATCTAGCTCGAGTGGACACCGGTAGAGGCCAGGCACTTGCGTGGCTAGATCCAGAACCTTTCACTGCATATAGGATCATCAACGGATAATAGGATTACCCATATCAAGGTAAGTTAAATATGATTTAATTTATTTAATTTTATTTTGATTTCTAAAATAATAATAATTAGATCTGAAACATATCAAGATCTGATTGGGATCAAGAGAAAAATTTTAAAATATATCTCTTGATCTGATCAGATCGGAATGAACCTAGATCGAGAAATCAGGATTTCTCCTTCAAGGAGATCATCTGGAAGGTGTTCAATAGGAGGAGTTCATCTAGAAGGAGGATTACTTTAATTCTGTTATTCACTTTCAGTCAAAGGATAGGGTTAGCATAGCAATAATTCTCTTTCATCATTAAAGATCATGCTGCCGAACTTCGATGTGCATTTGGGAGGTTTTGTAGCATGAACTCATCTCTGAGAAGATTAAAAAATCTGAGCAGGAATGAGGTTGAAAGTCAAGAACTTTGGCGAGGGATATTTTTCTCCCTATAAGCTCTTTGGATAACTAGATGGAGTTTGACAGAAGTCCGACTGGAGAAGTTCGGCCCGAAGGAGTCCAGAAGGCACGTTGCTGAGGGAGTCCAAAAGATTGAAGGCTGGAGGAAATTTGACTTCTCTAAGGTTGTCTGATGATCAGGAGGAGTTTGGCTAGCGAGAACTTGGTTAACGATTGTGATGGGTGGATGAATTTGATACTCTTATGACTCGTTCGTTCTTTTTGGAGCTTAGCTATTTTTAAGACTGTTCGAAGGCAAATAAAAGGGAGACGAGGACCTTTTGCCTACGTACTCAAAGCTCTTGATGCGAGAATGCAGAGGTCCACCACTCTTCGTAGGTTGCAGAAGTTCATCCAGGGAGAAGTTTTATTGATTTGGTGTTGAATGAATATTGAACAGTCCTGATGGGTTCTAGTTGGGAAGGGGTTCAAGTAGCTTCAAGGTCGGCTAGGCCAAATTGCATTGGAGCTGAACACTCAACTGCTTGGAGGGTCGCCATCACTATTTAAGCTCGTCTGGATTAAACTCGTAATGCCTTGTAGGTTTTGGAGTCATTGATTGAAGTTTTCCATGGTTGTTGTCGTCGGACGAGGTTACCTGAGATCTTGTTGGACATCGACAGCAAAAGGGTTTACCCCTAACAAGGATCTTCGGAGCTATTTTTGGAGTCAAAAATTAAGTCTGGATCGATTTCTAATACCCCAGAAACTTCTGGCAGTTGATTTGTGATCAAATGATCCAAAACTAACTCAAAAACTATCAACATTAGCCGCTAAACCCTTGATTAACCCTCTGGATTTGATTCTGACCATTGGATCTCTGCCTAGATGAATTTCCATCGTTGGATCATGCCAAATCACTTCTGAAGTCCTTAATCAGGTTAGAATGAATATCTATCATTGGATGCCGATGGGAAGTGATGAGGACAATCGGATCATGCAAAACTATAGTCATAGATTGTTATGGATTAGCCACATCAAAGACCGCAGCCAATCAAAAGCTGACACGCTAGATAAAATTATTGAAATGCCCCTATATGCTGTGATAAAAATGTTGTATACCTCTTGGTGGTCTAGGTCCTCCATGTGGTGCATGCTGATTCGCCGTGCCTACTAAGCTGGGTGGTCTGTGCTTGTTCCATGGATTGGTCGATCGGTCCACCATGCACCGATCTTTTTTTCTTCCATTTTTTTTATTTTAAACTTTTGGATTTCATAACTTTTTTGTTTTAGCTTTTGATTTGAGTAAAATTTATTATATTAGAACCCATAAATCGAGTTTTCGCATTAGTGGACTTCTTTCATGCAAAACACTAATAAAAATATTAATTTATTTTAAATAAATATTAATTAATATTTAATTTAATACTATTATTTAGTAATTTATGATAATTATCACACCTCCAAACTTATGTTTTACTCATCCTCGAGTAAGAAAAGA
Source organism: Cocos nucifera (assembly GCA_006176705.1). NCBI lineage: Eukaryota > Viridiplantae > Streptophyta > Magnoliopsida > Arecales > Arecaceae > Cocos > Cocos nucifera. The sequence continues at coordinate 15,902 of QRFJ01004196.1, read as the reverse complement.
AAAATTAGAGATATGTACCGACTCAATAAAATGTAAAAGTTTCTTCAAGTTACCTTAAAGTCAGTTGATACCTATTTACAGATTTAAGAAATACATCATTAAATTATTAATTCCATCCTAAATAGTGGTTATGTAAAGAACATAAAATTTTAGAACTTTTCTTTGATCAATTCTCCACCTTTATTCTTTAAATCTTTTATCTTTAATATGGACTAGAAATTTTTTTTTTAATATAGTTAGTACAATGTTTTAACCTCTTAAGCTTTTATTTTACTCTTGTAACAAGCTTTAGATCAATGACTCCCAAATCAGTTGACTTTAGGGCACTAGGTGTAGAAAACCCCTTGAGCTTATTGACTCGAGTCAAATAGGCTATAGACTAAAACTAACTACATAGCAAGCTTCTTCACATTACCCACTTTTTAATGTGAATAACATTGCTTACTTAGGCAACAGGACATGGTTACTCAGTGGGAGATCAATATATAGAACTTGCTCTTTATTTCCCTCTTTTCTTTTTAATAATATATTTTTTCACTCATACCAATGTAAAGTAAATTCTTTATTGAATATAGGTTGGAAGAAGCTTTTAGAATTGCTCAGAAATTTATTCTATTCTAGACCTGACCATTTATCGAGTTTTCTTAATAATTTGATCCTTAGTATTTCAAAAAAATTTTAAACCATTAATCAATCAATAATTAAAATGCTTGAAAAATTTTAAATTGGCATGAAATTAGGTACGTAAGACTAATCATTATCATACTTGAGGACTTAATTTTTTTTTATTTATCTTCCTCCTAACTTAATTTTCATTATTCTCAATGGAGGAAAGAAATAGAGTGTGATAAATAATAAAAATATTAAAAAAAATTTACCTAATTTAATATATTCTTAGCTCGGTCTGGGGTTTATTTATTCTTCATCTAGCATGGGTTTGTAGTTCTTCCTCCAACTTATTTCTGAAACAAAGGTAAACTAAAAATAAAAAGAAAATGTTAAATGCAAAAACCTAGGTTGCCTCCTAGTAAGCGCTAAATTTAATGTCTTCAGCCAAACTTTTTCAAAAATTAAACCAAGTAAATAGGTTTGTAGAGAACAATAGCTACTTCATTAGATTTAGTGGATAGTTTCAAGAATGATTTCTATTGGTGCAAAATTTGATCAATGCCAGATAAGCACTGGAGTCGGAGAAGAAGAGATCACCATTGGTGATCTGCAAAATAAGTCTCGTCCAAAGCCTGGAGGGGTGGCTCCGACAAGACCCTTCAACGATAAAGTTAGCTCTTTTGGCCAATAAAAATGGAGTACTCAGTCAAGAGAGTTGCAAAGTATTGAGAAGAAGAAGAGAGCCTAGAGAAAATATATTTGGAGGGTCCCTTTTATAGATAGAGCCTATAACAAACTAATAGTGATAGCCATAACTATCGAGTAGTGGGCCGTTTAGGGCCACGTGGAGTTTATTATGGAGGATAGTATCTATTATCACGAGGTGCCAGTCCATTTGAGATTTGACAGTCAAAGTTTAGAGGAGTAGGCATCGGTTGGTGATGACCTTTGAGCTATATTAATTCTAGAGAAGTTCGGACTCCTTTAAGGTAGTTCGAGTGTGGGTCGGTTCATGTCGTATCCGAGGTCGAAATTGTGTAGGAGAGGAGACTCTTCTAAAATCATAAAGTAGACCTGCTAGAGAGATCTACGTGCAGCTCTACTAGAGGAGAAACCTGAGGAAGAATTTATCTGACTAAGGAACCCAACTACTAGAGAGAATCCGAAAGGAGTTCGCCTATTGGAGGAGTCCAAAAGGAATTCGCTTGTTAGAGGAGTTCACCTATTAGGAGAATTCGAAAGGAGTTCATCTATTGGAGTTTGGAAGGAGTTCGACTACTAGAGGAGTTTGCCTGTTCAGAGAATCTAGAAGGAGTTCGCCTATTGGAGGAGTCCGGAAGGAGTTCGGCTACTAGAGGAGTTTGCCTGTTAAGAAAATTTGGAAGGAGTTTGCCTATTGGAGGAGTCCGAAAGGAGTTTGGCTACTAGAGGAATTCGCCTATTGGGAGAATCAGGAAGAAGTTCGTCTGTTGGAGTCCAAAAGAAGTTTGCCTATTAGAGTCTGAAAGAAGTTCGACTACTAGAGGGGTTCGGCTGTTGGAGGGAGATCGGTTGAATGGGATGTGCAAGTGCTGGGGACTTGGCTGATTTTTTGGGATGGTATTGACTGTTCAAGCTTGCATAGAGAAGAAATTCACGATGTCTTATCGAATCCAAAATCAATCTTCTTGGTCAATTAGATTCTCTAGCTATAGTGTTGGAGGTTGGCTATTCAGAATGATTTAGAGCTTGAATATCCATGTGGATTGAGGTTTAGTTTCTATAACCACAACTAGATGGAATTGATTTAGTCAAAATCTTTGTTGAACTTTGGTAGGCATGGATTTATCCCCAACACTAGCTCTCCTACTCTCAAGTTTGAAGTTCGAAGGATGGGAGTAGGATGGAGACTGCCGAAGTTTGAAGGATTTTTTGATCCTATTGGGTTTCCCGCTTTCAGGTGGGATGGGATATTTTGGCTTTTATTGGGCTGGCATCAGAGCTTTGTATAAGCATGGTGACCCAAAGAGACATTTTTTGAATTCTCCATCAGAAGTCTGCTCGAAGTACAGTGCCATTAAGGGTCTGTCCATTGGAAGCTTTATGCCATGATGAGTGGGACATGCATTGATCAGAAATCGGCTGGAGAAAATCTAGAATCATAACTGCTCTGGGGCTCTAGGGGTTACTTAAGCCTACCCTCCTCCTCTAAGTCCCTACTTCTGAAATCTTCCTTTCCTCCCTCTAGTTTTCTTCTTCATCCTGAGTGAGAGCCCAAGCTGCTTCCTTTGGTTTTCAGCATACCTTCCTTCGATTCTTGCTCCATTCGCCATCTCCTTTTTCTTCTCAACCAATTTAGGTTAGCTTTCCGACACTTTTCGGATTATCTCTGCATTCTTACTTTCTCATTCTTTCTATTCTTATCGAAGCTTGAACATCATTTTTTTTTTTAATTTTTTGGATAATTTCTTAATTTTATCTTGATCCAAATGTCTAGTGAGGGATCTTGGTCGACTTGTTCTGAGAGTCTGACCCCTTTAAGCTTGATGAACCTACCTCCTAAGGAGGTTGAACCCTTGGGATCGGCCCATCCTTTTGTGCCTGCGACCATTTCTTATAGACTTTGGTCTGATGACCTTTCCTTAGCTAGGATTCAATTTAAAATTCCTCCTGAGTATGAGTTTGAACTCCCTAGGCCTGATGACCGAGCCTACTCACCCCCCCCGACCGAATCTGTCTATACGTTGAAATCTTTTGGACCGAGCTTAGGTTACCTTTACCTTTTTTCATAGCTAACTTATTTAGGTTTCTCAATTTTTTTCTTGTTGCCATGGCACCGAACTTCTTTGGATTTATCATAGGATTCCTCTCCCTGTGCACCATGGTAAGCATCCGACCAACCATTTTCTTATTTCATAATTTTTTTATCTTTAAACATCACCCGACCGCTAAGGATTGATCGTATGTGTCTCCATAATTTGGGAGGAAGGGACTGCTTAATGGTGCCCCTTCCTCCATTCACGACTAGAAGGAGAAGTTCTTCTTCATTTCCCATCCCATCCTAAAACTAGGGCTACCTCCATGGGGCGAGGTGAGGGAATCGGTTTATCGAGCTCCTGGGCTAGAAAATGAAGATTGGAGCTCGATCGATAAGCTGAAGTCCTTTGACGCTCCACCAATCCCTAGACTCTTGGATGAGCAAATCTTGTTCAATTTCTATCTTAATCCTCTTAACCTGATAGATAGTTTGTGATATTCAGCTGGCTAGATGGTATCAATTTTTCTAATCTTCTAACTTTGTCTTTATAGAATGATCCCCAAAGAATGAAACCGCTTGATGCAGGGGGTCCGGATCCTTAAAAGGAAGGGCGGTTCTTCTGGTGAACCACAAAAGAAGGCCCGGATCGGAGAGTCAAGTTGGGCTGTGCCAGTTTGGTCGGGTCCGACCCTTGAACCCGTCGCTACTGTGTTGAGCTCAGCCCTATCTGATTAGGCCATCCCTCTTGCTCCTATTCAGCAAGAGGGAGCTATGGAGAAGAAGAAGAGGGCCGTCGGCAAGAAGGTTAGGCAGAAGGCTAAGAGCTCCAAAGGAGGGGACCTTGGCCAAGAGCAGGGTTCCCTGGACGATCGAGAGGTCGTCCAGTCACTAATGGAGGGGAGCATTCTTCCCCACATCATTGAAAGGATGCACCAGAAGGACAACGTCGAGAGGTTCGATGAATCATTTGCTGCCTTTCTAGAGGTAAGTGGTTCCTTCTGATTTTGACTTCATGCTCATTAAGCTTTGGAACTGTGATCTTTTATAATTCAAATTTGTTATGTGTTTTGTAGCTAGGATACTACCTTTTTGCCTACTCTAAAGCAGCAAGCCAAAATCAGATCGAAGCTTCTAGAGCCCTGGAAGAAGCTCACACAGAAGCTAAGAAGGTCCGGGCCGAGGCCGACTTTCTAAAGGTCTCCTCAGAGACCCATTCATCTGAAGTCGAATGCCTTCAAAATGAACTGAGAGAGGAGCATGGCGAGATGGCGAAGTTGAGGGCTGAGCTAGCCCTAGAAAATAAGGAGAAAAGGAAGGCGCAAGAGGAGGTTAATGCTGCCATGGAAAGGGTTGTGCAAAACTTCAAGTCCTCCAAGGATATGGAGGACATCAAAATAGACTTTGCTCAGAAAGCCTTCTTGGAAGGGTTCCAGGTCTGCATGGGGCGAGTCGCCGAGAATGTTTCCAACATCGATCTAGATCTCCTCCTAGAAGAGCTGGAGGATAGAGTCGGCCCTTCACACGCCGATGTCAAGGTTGATCCTGAATCCATAGGTGCAGCATCCGAGCCTACCCAAGGGTCGGAGCCGATCGAGAATGTCCCGACCTCTCCAGTGGGTGAGCCATCCGAGGTCTAAACTTTTGACATCTATATACCCTCTTTTTTTTTTTTGGTGTACCAAACATTTTCAAGTAATGAGAGCAAATCCTTCTTTTCCTTTACACTTTATGTTGTATGTGATTCAGAACATCTCTATCGATCAGGGCCACTACCTCCTTTCTCTGATTGACACCAACCCCTTACCTCAGGGGGTTTCGTTCAAGCCTTTGATAAAGGGCTTGAAGAAGGAGGTCCACCAATTGAGAAAAAGATTGAAGAGAGTTGAGGTCGACCTTCAAGCCTCTCGAAAAAATGCTGAGGCGACTAAGGAAGTCACTCACCTCTGAAGTTTACACATGAAGGATGCAGCGAGCTTCAGCATTCGAAAAGAAAATTTTGAGAAGGAGCTCATCGAACTCTGAAAAAGCATGAGAGACAAGTCTTGGGTGCTCACAGTGAAAATCAGCTCTTTAGAAGTTGACCTCGAGAAGGCGGAAGAGAAGATTCATCTCTTGGAAGAGAGTTCACCATGGTCCACCGACGAAGCTCAGCATGACTGAAACTGGTCGAAGAAGTTCTCCCAGCTTCAGAAGCAGCTGCAGGATGCTAAAGATTGACACAATAATTATCGGACAACCTGGGCAGGGAAGATGTCCAGGCTTGAAGGCAAGCTAAAAGCTGCTAGGGATGAGGCAACCTATTTTTGGAAGAAGTTTCATAGCATTCAGTAGGCTGGATAAAGCTACGAACCTGAGGAGCTCGTCTTTCTAAGGAGGATTGTCAGCAAACTCTCAGAGGCTGTTGGGGTGGAGAAAATCGAAGTTCAACAATTGAAGCTCCAGTTGACCTGGGAGCGTCAAGCCATCAAGGACGCTGAAGCTGAATTTGAGGTTTTAAGAAAGCAGCGATGAGAGCTCGAGACCAAATTTGAATATTGCAACAGGATGTACATTGACGGTCTATATAAGAAGAAGGAGCTAGAGGAGGAAATCTTCAAACTAAAGGAAGCTTTGGTGATGGCTGGAGCCGATAGCCCAAAGTCTGAAGAGCTCGGATCATCTTAGGACTTAACCTCTTTTTTTTTTTATGTAATCAATTTCATTGATCTTTATTTTTTCTATAATGTATTTGCTTTTTTGCACAGTTGGCCCTTGCCGACCTCTATTTTGCTTGTAGTGTGTCCATTGTAATTGATCTTATTAACTTTTACTTGTAACGAACTTAACTTCATAATAAAACAATATCTTTTTCATTATCATCTCTTGTGGATTCGATTCTAGATGCCTCTTTTTTCTTTCATTTCTAACGAGATGCTTGTCATGGACGTCGGGTCAGGGGTTCGTTCCATGGATTAGGATGGGATTTTTTCTTTGGTGTTTAGCATGGTCGTAGGAGAATGTGCTCATCAATCGTTAGTAGGGCCTTAGCCTTTCCCTTATTTAAAATCAGCATGGCCTTGACCTTCCACCCCTAGTATGATCATAGAGGTTCATTAGATCCATTGGTGGGTTCTCATCTTGACTTTGCTCACATTAGGATGAGGTTCTCCTCCTGTTCCTAACGAACTGTAGGGGCACATTAGGGCCATCAGTAGAGCCTCTCCTCTCATCTCGTCTTAGTTCAATAAGACCTTCGACCTTGCTCATGTTAGGACGACGTTCTTCTCCTATTTCTAATGGACTGTAGGAGCACATAGGGCCATTGGTAAAGCCTCTCTCCTCATCTCATCTTAGTTCAATGAAGCCTTCAACCTTTGCTCACGTTAGGATGAGATTCTCCTCCTGTTCATAATGGGTTGTTGGAGTACATTAGGGCCATTGGTAGGGCCACTTCCCTCATCTCATCTTAGTTCAATGAGGCCTTCGACCTTGCTCGTGTTAGGATAAGATTCTTCTCCTATTTCTAATGGGCTGTAGGGATATATTAGGGCCGTTGGTAGGGCCTCTCTCCTCATGTCGTCTTAGCTCAATGAGGCCTTTGACCTTGCTCACTTAAGATGAGGTTCTCCTCCTATCCTAACAGGGACATCCAGTAGGGCCTCTCCCCTCATCTCGTCTTAGTTCAACGAAGGCCTTTGATCTTGCTCATGTTAGGACGAGGTTCTCCTCCTATTCCTAATAGGCTCTAGGGGTACATTAGGGCCGTTGGTAGGGCCTCTCCCCTCATCTCATCTTAGTTTAATGAGGCCTTTGACCTTGCTCACGTTAGGACAAGGTTCTCCTCCTATTCCTAATGAGCCACTTTTTGTTGCTTTAAACTTGTCATTATACAATCTTTATGCCAAGAAGTAAAGATGTTAAACTAGAAAGAACTTTATTAAAGAAAAGTTACTGGTAGTACATTCTTAAGTTTTCCAAATTCCAAGGTCGTGGGAGTGTCACCCCTCCAAGCTTCTTCAAGCGATAAGTTTTGGGTCGGATGACCTCCTTCACTCTATACGGACCTTTCCAATTAACGATGAGCATTTCTTACTCTTGAGGCTTCGAAATGGATGCTTGTCGGAGCACCAAGTCTCCCATTCTGAATGCTTTGCTTTTTACTCTAGAGTTATAGTATCTGCCACTCTTCGTCTGTAGGTTGCCATCCGAACTTGGGCATCTTCTCTCTTTTCTTCCAATAGATCAAGATTGACATTGAGGTTCTGTGAGTTACGATACTCATTGAAGGCCATGATCTATGCTAATGAAAGTTTAAGCTTGATTGGGATGACTAACTCCATCCCCAAGGCTAGGGCGAATGGTGTTTCCTAGTTGGTAGCCTATGAGTAGTTCGATATGCCTAAAGGATGTGGTAGAGTTTGTCCGCCCAAGTCCCCCTTGCTCTTTCAAGCCTTGCCTTGATGCCCTACAGTAAAATTCTATTGGTCACCTTTGCTTCACCATTTGCCTATGGATGGGCCACTGACATGAAGTGATGGGAGATGTTTAGATCTTCGCAGAATTCAGCGAACCTCGTTCCAACAAACTGTCACCCATTATTTGTTATGAGAGTTTGGGGCAGAATAAACTGGTAGATGATTGACTTTCAGACAAAGTCCTATACCTTGGCTTCAATAATTTTTGCTAGTCGTTCGGCTTCGACCCATTTGGTAAAGTAGTCGATCACAACCAGGAGGAACTTTTATTGTCTGGATGCCATTGAAAAAGAGTCAAGTATATCCATTTTCCACTACCTAAATGGCCAAGGTGCACTTAGTGGAGTAAGCTCGAAGGCCGACTGTCTTTATATGTTTGCATTTCTCTGACAGCAGTCACATTTCTTGACATACACTATAGAGTTGTGGTACAAGGTCAGCCAATAGTATCTTTGCCGAAGTAGTCTTTATGATAGGGATCTGGCTCCTACATGACTTTCATAAATTTCCTCGTGCACTTTCTATAATGCAATGTCATCCTCTGAAGGTTGGAGACATCTAAAAAATGGTAGCGAATATGACCTTTTATACAGCTTGCCCTCATACAAAATGTATCGAAAGTCTTGATTTCTAAGTTTTTAAGCTTCTTTCAGATCATGAGGATAGGCAACTAACGGGTCAATCCAGCTTGGCTCATGCTCCATCTGCATAACAAGCTATGATTCATCTAAACTTGGGCATTTTAGAGTTTCAAAAAATACTTTTTCAGACAGTTCGGCTAGGGCTAAAGTGGCCAATTTAGAGAGGAGGTTAGCTCTTATATTTTCTGCCCTCGAAATCTATTGAATGCTAAAATTGTCGAAGGCCAAAGTGAAGTCCTTTACTTTCTCAAGATATTTCATCATAGTTTTCTTTCGTACTTCATAGTTTCCACTAACTTGGCCGATCACTAATTGAGAATCACTGTAGACTTGAAGTCGATCTACTTTTTGAAGAAAAAATTCTGATTTTCCAGACCAGATTCGTTCAGATCTAATCAGATTAAGAGATATATTTTAAATTTTTTTTTCTTTGATCTTAATCAGATCTTGGATATTTTAGATCTATTTCTTATTATTTAAATAATTAAAATAAAATTAGATAAATTAAATTAAATTAAATTTATCTTGAAGTGGGTAATCCTATTACCCATTGATGATCCTGTAAGCAGCAAAAGGTTCTGGATCTAGCCATGCAAGTGTCCGACCTCTACCGGTATCCACTCGAACTGGATCTGGAGATCCGCTTCTTCTCTATCATGTCTCCAAAAATTAGATCAGGATCTGATCTAGAGGATCTTCAAAACTCTTTTCGAAGATCAGTAGTTGTCCTATGCAGCAGTGCAGCCTTCTAGCTTTCAGTTGCCTTTCTCTCATATGGATCGCACCAACCAAGGTCCAAAACTCCTTTTGGACATGGAGAGGAGAGGGAGAAGGTGGGTTTGGCATGGAGGAAGAGGGGAGAGGCAGCCTTGGGGTGTGGGGTTTCAATTTCTCAAACTTAATTTGAGTTGGGCGCAGGATCTTATTTATAGACTATCCGTGATCCAACTGCTCTTCTTCCCAACCAATCACAATCCTTTGTGAAGTCAGATCTAAATCTGATTGGTGAAAATAGAGTCCTCTAGATTCTTCCTTAGATGGCGCTTAAGATCAGTCAAAGTTGGTTCTTAGGAGAACTCTAATCAAAATCCAAAAAGGAGATGGAGTCCCTATCCAACAGGGACTCCTGGGCGCCTCCACCTTGGGCACACGCCAAGGGTGGCATGCGCCCTCTTCCTCGCCAGGTTTTGGTAGGGGGCAGGCTCCCACCAGCTCTCTAATAGGTGCATGACATGTGGACAGAAGTCAAAGTGTCAATGGTCAACATTTGACCAGTTAAAGGTAGACTTTTGACCAAAGTCAAAAAATGAGAAATGGCAGGTGACCAGAAATGGTAGGTAGTGCCTTACAAAATAAGACAACCTTTTCTAACTTGGATAACCTCCAGTCAGACCATATGAAGGCCTCTGATTGAGCACAAACTCCTTTGGCTCAGTCAGGATAACTTATTTATGATAGTAAAAGAAGAACGTTAGGTTCAATCGAGTGCTAGCATGATTTCTTTGAACCTAATTGAATCTCATTTAGATCAATTGAACTAGATCAGTTCAATTGATGATCATCAGATTCAAATCCTTATTTGTGTGATCCAGTTATGTTCAATTCTGTATGGTAATGGGATATGTCATGATCTCTAACATCGACATCATCGAAACTCCTTTCGATGGACCAGAACTCTTCTGATTCGAACAGCTAGAATGATCGATCATCTAAATCATTCTAATTGCTCCCAAAATCCATCAGTGACACCTAGCAATATATGGTGGTAATCCATCAGAGCTGAATGCAAACCTCTTGGTGCAGCTACTTGTGTGATTAAGTTCTTCTATCTTGAGCCCCGATCAGATTAGGGTTAAGGTAAACTCGTCAAACCCTAGTTTCTGTCATATGATGTAATCATTCGATTCAAGTCTGATGTAAAAATCTAAATAGAAACTCTTTCTATTATTTCACTCTGCCATAGGCTTCTGGACTTGATTCTCATGATCATCATAGGGCTACTCCTCTACCACCGAGGTAGATAGATTTCATCTTAATGCAATCCAGTTCCTACAATGAACATGTCATAGCCAACATACACCTCAGGGTTCGATGTGGCTAGGAGATTGAGTAATGGTGTAGTCAAACTATAACACCCTCAAGGTGAACTGCCGATGCATCTCATATCAAAGAATCAGACACATTACTGCAGCATCAAGTCAGTCATTGATGAGAAGGTAGACTTTCTAATGACTACTCAAGGTGGTCACGCTCAGTGCCCTCGTTCTCTAACGAGTACCTGTACTCTCACTTCGGTGTCTTCACATCGTAGACTCAAGATTCATCTACTAAAGAGAAGCGATTGTACACCAACCTTCTGGGTTGATCACCATCCTCGTGATGATCCTATAGTTGGGAGCATTTTATAAGTTAATAATGATTATTCATGTCTTAAATTTTCAACTCTTGAAAATATGAATTATTATTACCATTAACTCAAAGGATGTATCACAGATACTAAATACGCATATGTGACAGAAAATAATCCATTTTATTGATTATAGTCATAATTATAATTTTGCCCCTAGAAGTGTATTACAAGTGTCAGCCAATTCTGGCTTCTAAGGCACATATATCTAACACTTTTAACTCTCTTGCTATTTTTAATTCGATGATCAGCGCTTCATATTCTGCCTCATTATTAGTTGCAGAAAATTCAATGCGTAGTGCATATTCGACAATGACTCCCTTGTAGTTGACTAAGACCAACCCCGTGCCTGCTCCAACGGTGTTGGATGAACCATCCATGTAAAGAGTCCAAAAACCTTCAGAAAGATCGACACTCTCTTCGAGGTAGCTCAGTTGCAACCATGGGATGTCGGTCTCATTTTGTTCAGGCTCGGCTTCATTTGAAATAGTATATTCTACTACAAAATCTATCAATATCTGAGCTTTGATTGATGGCTGGGGTTGATAATTAATGTCAAACTCCATGAGCTCGATGGTCCATTTTGCGATTCTTTTGGAAGCATCCATTCAATGAATGACTGCTTTTATTGGTTGACCCATGAGGATCATTATGCTGTGCCCTAAAAGTAAGGTCGGAGTCTCCTGGTAGCAACTAGAAGAGAGTAAGTTAATTTTTCTAACTTAGAGTACCTGATCTCTGCATCTCTCAGGATCCGACTTATGTAGTAGACTGGTCACTGCATTTTCACTTCCTCCTTGACCAGGACTGCTGCCAAGGCTGTCGGAGAGACTACTAGGTATAAGAATAATTCTTCTCTAAGTTCAGGCTTTGCCAACAGTGGGGATGAGCCGAGGTAGTTTTTGAGCTCCTCAAATATCCATTGGCACTCCGTCGTCCAGTAGAAGTTCTTTGGTTGCTTAAGAACTTGGAAGAAGGGCATGCATCGCTCGATCAATCTCGAGATGAAGCGATTTAGGGATACCATTTTTTCAGTTAGGTGCTAAACTTCTTTGATTATTTTTGGAGCAGTCATCTTTAGAATAGCTTGGATTTTCTCTGGATTTGCTTCAATCTCGTGCCTTGACACCATAAGTCCCAGAAACTTCTTTGAGGTCATACTAAAAATGCACTTGGTTGGATTCAGCTTCATCTTGTACTTCTTAAGTGCACTGAAGGTGTCTTCGAGGTCAGCGATGTGGTTTATTGAAGCTCGACTTTTGGCGATCATGTCATCCACTTACACCTCTATGTTGCAATCAATCTACTTCTTGAAGATCTTATTGACCAGGTGCTGGTATGTTGCTCCTGCATTTTTGAGTTCAAAAGGTATAATCCTATAACAATAAAGACCACAGTCGGTAACAAAAGCTATTTTCTTCTCGTCCTCTGGCACCATTCATATTTGGTTATAGCCAAAAAAGGCATCTATGAAGGTGAGGAGCTTGTGGCCCAAGGTTGCATTTACTAGTTGATCAATCTTGGATAGAGGGTAGCTGTCTTTTGGGCAGGCTTTGTTCAACTTTTTAAAATCTATACACATCCTCCACTTGCCGTTTGCCTTTTTGATGAGAATCATATTTGAGACCCAGCTCGGGTAGTTAATTTCTCAGATGAACCTATCTTTGAGGAGCTTGCCTACTTCTTCTGCAATTGCTTTCTGCCTCTTCGGTGCATGGTTGCGCATCTTCTCTTTTACTAGCCGATACCTAGGATCAACAGCCAGCCGATGTTCCATGACCTCTACATCAACTCCTGGCATATCTATTGAAACCTAGGAGAAGATGTCTGTGTTCTTCCTAAGGAAGGTGACAAGTCGCTCCCAAACCTCATCCCCAAGTTGGAGCCGATTTGCACAGTGTGCTTCGCACTCCCATCATTTATGGACATAGATACAAGATCCTCCATAGGCTCGCCCGGCTCATCGATAAGGTCATCATGGACATCCAGCCCATCAACAAGATAAAGATCGAGTTGGATGTTTTTCTGTAGGACAAAGGTGTAATAGCATCTTGCCAATGCCTGGTCTCCCCTGATCTCTCCAATTTTGTAGCTCGTTGGAAACTTCACCTTTAGATAATAAGTTGACACCACTGCTTGGAGCATGTTCAAACTAGGTCAGCCAAGAATAGCATTGTAGACAGATGGAGCCTTTATGACTAGAAAATTGAGCCGTGCCTTAACCAACTTTGGACATTGCCTTGCAGTCATAGTCAAAGTTATTATGCCCTCAACTGACATGGCATCATCAGTGAAGTCTACCAAAGGGGAGTTCATTGGTCCCAAGTGGTTATTGAGTAAGGACATTTTTGAGAAAGCATCATAAAAAAAAAACATCAGCAGAGCTTCCATTATCTACCAAAATGCGATGGACATCATAGTTGGCATTATTTAAAGAGATTACAACCATATCATAATGTGGGAACTAGACTTCTTGAGCATCCTCGTCGGTGAAAGTGATAGGCTCTTCAGTTCTCCACCTCTTCTCGGGCTCGGCTGACCCGCTAGGTGAAGAGAAAATCCTGATTTTTTGGGTTAGATTCGTTCAAATCTAATTGGATCGAGAGGCATATTTCAAAAATTTTCTCATAGATCCAAATTATATCAGATACTTTTCAAATCTAATTTTATGATCTGATGAATAAGAAAATTAAATTAAATTAAATCTAAATTAATATTACCTTGATTTGGATAATTCGATTACCTGTTGATGATCCTACTAATTCCCTGAGGCTCCAGATCTAGCCACGTAATCACCTGGCCTCTATCGATATCCACTTGAGCTGGATTTGGAGATCTTCTCCTTCTTTATCACATCTCCAAAAGTTAGATCTGGATCTAATTTGGAGGATGTTCAAATCTCCTTCTGAAGATTAGCAATCGTCTCTGCAGCAGTGCTGCCTTCTTCCTTTCTCGTCAGCCTTTTCTTGCCTGGATCGTACCAAACTGAAGCCCAACTTCCCTTGGACATGGATAGGAGAGAGAGGATTAGAAGATGGCATGGAGGAGGGAGAGGGATAGTCTTGGGGCATGGGTTAAGAGGAACTCACAAAAGGTTGGGCGCAGACAGGATTTATTTATAGACCCTGCTGCACCATGCAGTGCTGCATCATCCCGGCCAATCATGTTGCTTCGTGCAATCAGATCTAAATCTGATTGGTAGAATGACATCACCTGATCCAATCAGATGAGAGCCCCATAAATTCATCCTTAGATGGCATCTAAGACTGGTCAAAGTCTATAGGTAAGGGTCACCTAAGTTGAATCCAAGAAGCAACCTGGAGTCCCATCCGTATGGGACTCCAGTGTTTATCCACATGGGGCGCATGCCATCCTAGACGTGCACCCTCCATCGACCTACCAAATGGTAGGTGGACTTGGTCAATAAGTCTCTCCTATGGGTGCATGACACATGGCAGATGTCCAAGGGTCAAAGGTCAACATTTGACCAAAGTCAAAGGACAATAATTAGCAGGTGACGAAAAATGATAGATGTTATCTTAAATTTATCTCATAAATTAAGACAATCCTTTTCTGACCTGAAAAAGCTCCAGTTAGACCAGGTAAATGTACTTGAGTGAGCACAAATAGATTTGGCTCAGTAAAGATAACTTTTAATGATAATAGAAGGAGAACGTTAGGCTCAATCATGTGCTGGCACGATTTTCTTAAACCTAATTGAATCTAATTCAAATCAACTGAACTGGATTAGTCCAATTGATGATATCCAGATCCAAACCCTTGTTTGTGTGATCCAGTTAGGTTCAGTTCTATATGGTAATGGGATATGTCATGATCTCCATCATCGACATCATCAAAACTCCTTTCGATGGATCAAAACTCTTCTGATTTAGACAACTAGAATGATCGATCGTCTAAATCATTCTAATTGCTCTCAAAATCTACCAGTGACACCTAGCAGTATATGGTGGCAACCCATCAAAATTAAAAATGATCCTCTTGGTGCAGCTACTTGTGTGATTAACTTCTTCTATCTTGAGCCTCGATCAGATTAGTGTTAAGGTGAACTCGCCAAACCCTACTTTCTATTATATGATTTAATCATTTGATTCAAGTCCAATGTGAAAACTTTAATAGAAACTCTTCTATTATTTCACTCTCTGCCATGGCTATGGGCTTATGGACTTGATTCTCATGATCATCATAGGGCTGCTCCTCATCCATCGAGGTAGATAGATTCTCTCTTGGTGTAATCCAATTCCTACAATGAACATGCTATAGCCAACATACACCTCAGGGTTCCGAATGGCTAGGAGGTGAACTATCGATGCACCTCAGATCAAAGAACCAGACACACCACTATAGCTTCGAGTCAGTCATCGACGAGAAGGTAGACTTTCTTATGACTGCTCTAGGTGGTCACACTCAGTGCCCTCATTCTCTAATGAGTACTTATACTCTTACTTCGGTGTCTTCACACCATAGACTCAAGACTCATCTACTATAAAGAAGTGATTGTACACTAACCTTCCAGATCAATCACTATCCTCATGATGATCCTACAGTCAGGAGCATTTTATGAGTTAATAATAAAAATTCTTGTCTTAAATTTTCAACTCTTGAAAATAAGAATTATCATTACCATTAACTCAAGGGATGTATCATAGATACTAAATACGCATATGTGATAGAAAATAATCTATTTTATTATTTATAATTAAAATTATAATTTTGCTCCTAGAAGTGTATTACAAATGTCAGCCAATTCTAGCTTCTAAGGCACATATATCTAACAAACTCCCACTTGACCTAAAGCCAATTGGCCATAAATCTAAGTCCCATCTTCTCAAGATGGGCTTCGATCTTCTGTTGTTCCAACGGCTTTGTAAGCAGGTCCACCACATTATTTGCGGAGTTGACTCTCTTGACCTCGACGTAACCCTTCTCGAGGTAATCACGAATGAGGTGGTATCGCCGTTCGATGTGCTTGGATTTCTGATGAGACCTCAGCTTCTTGGTAAGGGCTATGGCACCATTGTTGTTGCAGTACAAAG